>SCDY01002181.1:0-16540 GCA_004143825.1 Drosophila micromelanica | reverse complement strand
TATATATATATATATATATGTGCATATATTTGGGCATGTGTGGAATTGAACTAGCCCTGGCCCTGGATTTGTGCGGAACAGCGAACTCGAGTGCCAAAATGGCCAAAAGAACAAAAAAAAAAAACAAAAAAACGAAACAAAAAAATGAAACTCACTTCGCAATTCACAGCGCGCTCGAAATTTGTTTGCTTTGCATGTGCCGCCATTTTGTTGAAATTATGCGACATAATAACTGGCAGGACCAGTGGCCATAGATGCGGACCCGCTCCGAAACCGACTCAGTGTCCCACACTGAAGCGCCAACCTATTAAATATTATGGCAATGCAAGGCAAGCACCGTCAGCAACAACAACAACATCAGCGACAACAACAACAACAACAACAACAACCTGCCTTACCGGCACATTTGGCGGCAAATAAAAGTAAAATGAAAATGAAACTATGCAAATAAATGCGAATAACGACAGCACCACGAAAAACAACAACAATCACAACAATCGCAGCAACAACAACAACAACGATAACAACTGTGAGAAATGCAACAGCCATAATTACGTTAAATATAATGCCATCTTTTGGCATAGTTTGGTAAATTTTGCTGCGCATTAAATTGGCCATTTGCAATCAATTCTTGGCAGTTGAATACGTTCACACAGAAACAAATTCCGAGGACATGAAAACAGACTGCTTCTGCACAATTTATTTAAAAATTTATGAAAACATTTGTGTGCCCCAATAGAAACGACATTTGGTTGAGTTTTGTCAATACATTTTTTTTATTTTGTTATTGTTTTTTTGAAGCATTGTTAAGTATTGTCTATTAGTATAACACACACACACACACTCACATAGACACACATATATCTTGACACTACTGAAAGCTTCTTGAAGATTTGCTCTTCTTGAAACTGAGCTGTTATGTATTTCGTGCCTGTTTATTGCCAGCTTCCATAATTTCAGCCATGCTCAGTACTTTGTGCGCCTGTTCGTTCGTTTCCGGCGGTTTCCGTTGTGATCGCATCGGGGCCTTTGCCAGTCCGTCCAATTTGTTGGACTCGTCAGTGTTGTTGTTGTTGTCGTTGTTGTTAAAGAATCCCTCAAAGACAACGTAATTGTTGGCCTGTGCGATGGTGCGCACGAAGCCGTAGTGCTTGGCCAGAAAGGATTTCATCATGACCGATGGTCGATCCACAGCACACTTGCACAAGGTCAACCCAAGGTCGGCCAGCATGTTGTCAAATAGCCGCTTGCCAAATCCGCGCCGCCGCTGCGAACTGTGCACATAGAAATCCAAGACGGCCGGCGTCCCGACTTGACTGCGCAGCTGACCGCGCTCATCGAACAGATAGAGATCCTTGGGCCCCACCTTCAACAGGCCAGAGACAGCCAGCTTGCCGCTGTCATTGACCTTGGATGCCATCAAGTAGATGGTCTGATCGCTGCACATTTGCCTGGCGCTGGTCACCGTCGTGTGTAGACCCTGTGCTTCCGCCGAGAGCAGTCCGATCTTGTCAATAATCCAGGCTATCTGCCTCCTGGCCTCCCCGCACTGCTCCGGGCTGCCCTCAAATCCCAGCGGCAACAGATCGCCCTGCACCTTGATTATCTCCCGTGCAAATAGCGGCTTAATATCGAACGCACACTCCATTGACGGATTGCAAAAACTTAAAGATAATAGCAAATTAACTAAAAGTCTGGGGAATTTCTAAAACATCAAGAGAGAAAAAAAAAATAGTATTAACTGGTTGCTGATGCGAATTCAATAAAATAATTTATTTTGATAGCTTAAAATTGTTTATTAGGAAAATAAAAATTCTTTGCAGGCCGAAATCTGAATGAAATTGTTTTATCTAGTAAACCTGACCTGACAACACCCGGTTAAGACTACTAGATTTTAAACATTTGGAAAAACGTGCTCAGAAAATTTGAATGCAAAGAATACTCGATTGCAGAGAAGACTCCGTAATCTTGAATATGAATTCATTTTAATTAGTTTTGTAAAAAAATATAAAATGTTAACAGAAAGTAAAAAGTCTCAATATCGGATTTATTTTATATTATTTAAAATTTTATTTTGAGTTGATTTATTACATATATAATCTATCTGTATCCCGAAAAAAAATTCGATCTTGTTAAAATTGTGAATTTCAATAATCGAGTTTGATGTGGAAAATGGCCATTAAATTGAATTTTTTTTTCTATGTTGAAGATGAGTGCAGAGTATTTCCAATCGGCCCCAAAACTCGGATGCGTGCGTATGTACTAAAACATGAAATGCTAATTGGCAGAATCAGATGAATAACACGGTTCTCTTAGTGAAGATATCTTCGAAGGAAACAGGAGAAAATACCAGAATAACAAGAATAAAAATAATTATAATAACTGTTCAAGTTTGTTTTGTTTGTTTGTTTGTTTGATTTTTTTTTGTTTTTATGGCAATGCAAGAGTCTGGATTTTATATTCAGCCAGTGCAAATAATTATTTGGCCTCGTAATTAACCCATTTTTTCCACTATATGTGTGGCATGTGTAAGTTTAATTTAAATTTTAAATTAAGTGCAATTGCGTGCAGTGAGTAAAAATATATAATTTTTCATATGAAATTCAACTGAATCTGAAGCTTACGATGGGGAAAATTGTTGTTATTTGCCAAGCGCTTGAAATAAAAAAGTCGACGAGCTTACGAAATAAATGAAGAAGCTTTATTAAATGGGCTGAGTCAGCCCCGCTGACCCCTGACCCATCCACGCACCCCACCCACTTGTGATAGTCAGTGTCTTCTTGCCAGCATCAATTTTCAATTACTTAATGTGTGTGCCGACTGCCAAGTGCCGCGACTTCGCCCCGTTCAACGCCGTGGCTTAACCATAGACTAAAATAAGTAAGAGTGTAAAAGTCGCGAGTGCTCAACTAGAAGATGCCCTGTGCCCACTCACAACAAAATATTAGTGTAAAATAGGGACAACTATAAATTAATTCTGCATACTGGTTTTGAACCGAACAGGTTCGAGCGCAAAATGTTTTGGCTAATTATGTTTGCTATTATTTTTTTTTTCTCTAGTCTAAAGTCTAAATATTTGTATTTTGTGTAACCTTAAAAGCATTTATAACTTAAGATATTTTTCCTCGTAATTAAAAATAAACATCAAAAAGGAAGAAAATGTTTTGCTATTAATATTAATTATAATAAAGGCAAGAAGCGAAAAAGAGCGGGAAAAATAAATGGTGCAAGAAAAACATAGTAACAAAGCGAGAGAGAGAGAGAGAGAGAGAGAGAGAGAGGAAGAAGAGAGAGAAAGATTATATGTAAAAGTTAAAGAAAATACAATGGATTAATGTTGATATAAAAAGTCTACTTCTCTATTACTTACAGTACATAAAACGAGTTTTCTACGCAACTTTTGATATACCCTTTTTAATCGAGTTGCATGGCCATAGGGTATAAATAAAAAATAATACAAAAGAAAAAACACACTCAAAAACAATTGTGTTGCTATAAAAAAATCTGGAAAAGAAAAACCCAATTGAAAAGCAGGCCGAAGTGAAAGAAAGAAAATCAAATAGAATTACTTAGCACACATTATTAAAAAGCAAATACGTTTTGCGAAGGGCAACCGGCGGCACCACAGCAAATTACGAGCACTTGCACCACATTCAGCAGCGGCAGATGAGAGCGCCACCATTTGGGCCATATTTTTACAGAAGAGTTCGCCGGCGTGGGAGCGGTGAGCGCGGAGCGGGGTGCGGGGGCCACATGGGGCGCGAAACGTGGAAATGCTAACAAAGCAATAAATTGCCACTAAATCTAATTTGTGGCAATAGTAGCAACCACACCAAAAAGAAAATACATATACAAAAATGAAAAAAAAAAAAATTGAAGCTGTTACCAACAGTAAACATGATACGAATAGGGACACAAGCCAGGGGGCGGGGCGGGGCCGGGGCCGGGGCCGGGGCCGGGGCCGGGGCCGACGAGTTGATTGCATTAAAAACAGCCGAAAACGTGCCGTAAAATCGTGTCATGAGCACTGCAGTTGGGCACACGGTGGACCGATGAGCACTTAGTACGCACACTTTGCCGACTTCCGGCGGAAGTGAGCGGCAAAAGTTGCCGCCACACCGAATGCTCCGACTGCCGACGCCGACAAACTTTTTGCGCAAAGTTTCAGCGCACATCGCAACGATATTTGGCGAGTTTGAGGCTTGCACTTTGATCGCGGCTCGAGGTCCCACACACACACCCAACCCAGCCCCCCTTTGGAGGCATTTGGAATATGTTCTCGCATTCTATTTAGCGTTCGCTGCAAGCTGCAAATAATTAAAATGTTTGTGGCAATTAGCAAGCAATTAGATGAAGTAAAATCCCGAGCAGCTTGAGACCTCTCTCTCTCTCTCTCTCTCTCGATTGCTCGCTGCGTGAGTTGCATTTGAAGCTGGTCGGAGTTCGGAATGTGGAGAGTATCAAGCACATGGACGATTATTGTTATGCCACGTATCCTTCACATGGACGGGCCAAAGGGGAGCGGGCCTGCCTGGCATCTGTAGCCGGCAGCTGCTGCATAATTGTTGCCGTTGGCCGGCAATTTGCGTTACATTTTTATGCATTTTTAATGCAATGAACGTGGCTCAGCCGCACGCCCGAGGGGGCGGAGTCGGTGAGTGGGACGGGGCGTGGCGGGGCGGGGCGGGGCGGTGTTGGTAACAATTTAAAACATTTCATTGTTATAAATATTTAAATGGCGTTGAACTGGGGATTGGGGCTTGGGGCACTTTGCACGCCTGTCGCCTGTACTTTTGCCTGAATCAGCGATAAGCGAGCGCCAAATTGACAACCCCGAAAATGCTCCAAGTGTCAACAACTTGGCTCTGCCCGGGGGCGCTTCTGCCGGGTTTCTGCCGGGTTTCGCTTTCAACCAAAATACATGCCAGCCAGATCAACAACAAACGGGCCAAATAGAAAGCGCCTCGATATAAAAATCAAGCAAAGCAAAACAAAACAAAACAAACCAAAACCGAAAAAAAAACCCCAAAAACAACATGAAAGCAACAATAAAGAAAAGAATGAGCGTAAAAATGTCAGAGTTGCTCTGGCAGTTGAAATAAGGGTTAGACACCCAATTCAATGCGATAAGACAATCTGGGGCTTAGCTTATTTGTTGCATGCGGCTGTTTGTTTCTTTGTCTGTGTTTGTGTGTGTGTGTGTGTGTGTGTCTCCCTCTGTTATGTAACTGTTTTATTTTGCATGCGCCTTGGTGACTTCTTGCTGCCTAGGGCTTACTGCCACATAACACAAGCCCAGCTCCGCCCCCCCGCGCACAACCTCAGCCAGATTCCTGTCCTTGGCCTCGGATTTCTGCTCAGATACAGCTTTCGATTCGGTTTTGGACTAGATCCTGATTTGGGTTTCGCTCACATGCGAATTCACGGTTAATTTTATTCACAGCGAGTGCTTTTTAAGCCTATCCCAACAGTTTTCCAACTGTCTGGGCAATACTATTATAATATTTTTTAATTTTATGTTTAAATCAATTCAATTATATTCAAAAGTTGTTGTTTTATTTTTTGCAATTAAGCAAAATTTTTTTTTTTACTTGATAAATATTTCTAATATTAAGTTTCGGTTTCACTTTTGCTTGCATCGGCACAAATATTGCCACGTCTAATATTATTATAATAAAATCGCATGTGAATCAAAACTATACCAATGGGGAAGATCGCCGCTACAAATACCCTAACATATCAGAAAGTCAGTGAAATCAGTATAGGTTATATACATATATGCTTAAAATGCTTTTGAAGCATATGATGATAAGATCCAATTTCTTAATGTGTAGCTCTAAAAATGTACCTAAATTTGCAGAAGAGCACTTTTTGCACACTTTGCCACCGAGCTCTAATGCTCCAATAATGGCTAGGGAATAAAAACCTAATGCATTTCAAATGCCTCTGAACATGACGCAGCTTCACTTTATTTTGTAGTCGCTCCTTAGCCAGCGGTGTCCTTACCCAAGCGTGATCTGGCGCATATTTCGATTTGAAAGGAAAAATAAAATGTGATGGTGTGGGGGAATGTGTTAGGGGGAGGGTGGTGGTGGTGGTGGTGGTGGGGAATGTAAGCTTGACGCGATGCGACACGCTGACAGTGAAGGTGTCAACTTCGTCCTGTGGTCCTGTGGCCTTGCGGCCTGTGGAAATGCTGATGGGCTAACAACTGGCAACGACAAGCATATTAAAATTAATAAATAATAGTCGGCACTGCTGCAACACACAAGCGACAAGATACAACTACAAGATACACGTTGCTGTCACACCAACTAAAGCTGCACAATAATAACACAAGTTTTGGTCCTGGCCAAGGACGAGTTCCTTGTCCAAGCAGCATTCAAAAATCATATGCTTGGCCCCACAAACATTTTGACTCCGACTCGGACAGCTTATGATTTGTTGGCCCAAACAACTTGGACGTAGAAATATGCCTAGAATTATGCTTGAAATGAACCCATTGAAGTAAAATTAAATAGGTTGTCAATTTGCACAAAAATATATAATAATATTTAATAGGTTCTTCCTATTGAGATTATTGACTGACCTCTTCTATTCCAACAATCGTACGCTATATATTTTCAAATATTGCTTATACGCACTGTGGACTTGGCTTATTTTGGGGCTGGCAGCGACCGCAAGACATTAATTCAAGTGTGTGCAAACAGCTGGCAAATAGCAAACATATTTGCTGCTTTTTAAGTGTGAGTATTATAAACATACGCAACACCCGCACAAATACATTAACACACACACACACACACACACACAGAGAGAGGTAGACACCTCACTTAGAACACGAAGAAACAGAAACTTAATTAATTATACGCCACGCATTTGGCTTGGCGGCAAAACTTTTGTCTGACCGCATTATGCACAAACTTTTTGGCATGTCTTGGTCGAGGGGTGTGTGTGTGTGTGTGTGTGTGTGTGTGTGTGTGTGTGTTTGCCTGTTTTCGGTCAGGTGTCGTTGGCGCCCACCGAAAACTGAAACACACAACTCCGACGGGCGTTGAACCATAATGTATTGCACGTATGTTATCGTTGTTGTTGTTGTTGTTGTTGTTGGTATTTCCTTTGCATTGGCATCTAACCAAGTTGTTCTGGTTTTCTGGCTGTCAGTTAGTGTCTGCTTTTCTGTTTGTCAAGAAGACCTCTGAGCATAAACGAACACTTAGCGAGCCGGATCCATCAATGCCACAGTACACAATTACATGACACTATCAGTCAGACAATCAATCAAGGACACGGTCAATCAGCTGCCGTGATCACTTAAATACGGCTTGATTTGGCCACAAACATTCTTCAAAGGAAATTGATATTGATATTGGTAAATAATATTAGCATATGAAATATTATATTATTATATAAAAGATAAACTTGAAAAGTTGGTAAATTGTTTATAATAAATTTAACTTTGCCTTTATTTGTCAATAGCCCGCCTCGTTCTTTCTTAAATACATTGATTATAATACACGAAGTGAAATTAGTATATTGAGACTTTTGAATATATGTACTCGAAAATACCCTCGTCAAATAAACTGTCAAGTTTTTGGATATGTCTCCCACCCATAAAAATCCCTCTGCTAGATAAGTAACATTTGTGCAGATTAATGATGGCATCCTTTGAAAATCAAGAAAAACTTTAGCAAACTAAAACTAATTATTGGCCACATTTTCAAAAAAAAAAAAAATATTAAAATAAATAATTAAGATCGTTAGACGCTTTTAATATCTTATAGACCAGAATGGCGCTGTTGGTTACATCCGATCGATATATTTATATATATATATATATATATATATAGTACCCAATAATTTTATTTAAGCAGCCTTTCTTTTTCACGCGCCACAAAGTCAGTCAAGTGGTTATCCTTGTTTTTGCTCTTCTTATTCGCATTTACCAAAAGCGAAGCAGGAATGAATATTGCAATATTCAGTTTATCCTCCGACTGTAAGATACCCTACACTGTCCTGTCAAATCAAATTTGTATATACCTTTAGGAGTAATCAATTGGCAGAAAATAATATTTTGTTTTCATTGAGAAATCTCGTTTTCTATTCAGATATCTATTGTTATATATATGGTTATAGGGTATACAACTGGCAGGCGATGTCTTGGTTAGTCAACCGAGTGTGAAAATATTGAAATACATACTTATATGGACTCTATCCTATACCTTTCCATATATTATCTTAAAGTCAAAAATACACAAAGCACACATATGTGCATATAAGCTGTTTGGTGTGTGTGTGTGTGTGTGTGCGTTTTGCAGCTAAGATGAGCCGGCAGAGCAATGAAGCAGAAAGACAAAAACCTTTTAGGCAATGGGTTCGGTTTTATACACACACATACATACATATATACATATATTTTATACAAATATATATTTACATCGTGTTTCTTTTTTCTTGTGTTTTTTTATTTTTTACTGAAATTTTTGTAAATTTGTTGGGTGTGCAGTTTACCGGGCGTAAAGTTTTGAAGCGTAAGGCCGAAACGGCTCCACAGTAATCCACATCCCTCATGGAGCCATGCTTGATTGCACCGCAGGCCGCCGGGAAACGCCGACCCGATGCGGGGCAGGATCCGAAAGTTGCCTATCAGCGTCGACTGAATGCGACTAGTTCAACGAATTTTTTGAAAAGGAGTTGCGCCAGGCTCTCCAGGCGTGCTGCACGTTGTTAAAATATTTGAGTTTTATGAGGCAAGCCAACTTGACAGCGTATCCCAGACAGACACCAACAACATCCCATCTATATACATACATATGTGTAAGCGTGGATGTGGGGCGACTTCCACTTTGGCACAAACATATTAATATTTTCTTAACGTTGAAACTATTTTTCGATTTAACTTTGGTTCGCTGCAGCCCGTTTCCGGTCAGGGGTCAGAGGTCGGGGGTCGGGGGTCGGGGGTTGGGCCCTTGTTTGCTTAGGCATAAAATTTTCAACTTATGACCAACTGGTTGGGCTAATCAAGACCCAAAAACCTGCGGCAAATGGCTTAAGCAACAGCAAAGGCGGCAATAGCTGCTTATCGGACATCAGGACTCTTTAATATTTATGCGGTTCCTTTACAGTTAGCCAAACGTGGAAGGGCGGGTCAGGCAGGACGGGCATCTGCTTCAACTTTGTTGGTCTTGTTTTTTTTTGTTTTTTGGCCAGAAAATGCAATCAAAATAACTGCCAGCAAACAAATTTGACGCGTTGTCTTTGCTCCTTGTCCCATCTGTGTTCGCTGTCCCATTTGCGGCCCAATCCTCGCCCCTTTTTTTCGCTGCTCGCTTTTGGCCACTCAACGTCATTGTCAACGTCGCCATTTTGCACCTGTAATGCGAGACGTCAACAAAAGTTTTTTGCACCATTTTGTGAAACGCATTCGAAGTTTCTTTCTCTCTCTCTCTCTCTTTCCACTTTGCAGCTGAGCTCTCTTGTTGTTGCTGCGTTTCCCCATTTCGTGTTGCGGCAAGAAACATTTTTGATAATGTCACGACCGTGGGCTAAGCAGGGCCAACTTGTGTCGCTTAAGCCGCACAATTGTCGCATTTGTGGCCAACTGAAAGATGCCTTAATCATGATCCTAATGAACATGCTGCTGCTGATGATGATGATGATGATGATGTGATGAGTTGATGCTAATGCTGATGCTGCTATTCACTTGATAAACAATGGGCCACGGTTAACCTGTCAGCTAGAAAGGATTTTATGTAAAATAGGTGCGGCTTCAACTTGTTTCCAAACGGTTTAGCGCTGATTTTTTTATGTTGCAAATGTATTCAACACCCACCAAAGGACAATAAATTTCATGACTTTTTAATACTTCTTATACAATTGAAAAATGAATAACAACTTTATATTCTTGATTACTAAGACGTGGTCAAATGAAGAAATAATATTATCAAATTTATATTTGTAGTTCTTAATCTCAGTTATTAACAAGTTTATTGACTATAATAATTTCGTATTTTAAATACCATATTTTTGTTATTTCCCGCTTTATTTGATTTCATTTTAAGTTATCTGAATAAATCGATAGTCTGAATTTGTGTAATAAACAATATATTATAATGATTATCATCGTCTTTATAATGATTTCAAATATTTGTAAAATTTTGATAATGCCTTTTTTTTTGTATTCGTTGTGTATTGTGGCGCTGCGGACTGTGCTTGAGCTGAGCTCAGTATGCTGCAATTGATGTAATTGATTTGATATTTTATTTGGCAAGTCTCTTGCTTAATAAATGAAAGTGTTTCTTGCTGTTTGTCGTCTATTTTGTTACAAAGCGTACTTCCCTCTCTTTCTTTCATTTTCATTTTCTTTATCCATTTCTTGCAGTTTTTCTCTGTTTCCGTATACCTATCTCACTCTCTGTATATTTTGGTTAAACTAAACGAATATCGTCCACAGTTGCAGATACTTACGTTTGGGCCAAGAGAGGGTAAAAAGCTTAACAAAAGTATTATGTGTGTGTGCGTGTATTTGTTAATGCATGTGTGTGTGTGTGTGTGTGTGTGTGTGCATTTCAATGGCTTTTCCAAATCAATTGCAAAGTCCCAAATCACTAGAAGATGTAAAGCAGCAGGCAAAGCGAATGCTGGAACGGCCAACGGCAGCCAAAGTATATTGAAAAAGACTTTTAGACAAGTCCATTGATGGGGTCTATTGGCCAGTGGGGGAGGGGTATTCCAGGCTGTTAGCTTGGCAGTGTGTAGCTGCTGAATTAGGCCGCTGGACAGAATGCCCTTAACGACATCGGCATCGACATCGACATCGACATCCTTGCCATGCATTTATGCCACAGAAAGACCTACGTTTGAGCAGAGCTGAGGAGCAGAGTTGGGGTCGCATTGGGGACGGAAATTTGAGGGGGGGTCGGTGTCTGACGCTACTTTAGCTTTTACAATCTAAACGTTAATGGTCTGTCAATTATCGCCACCCAGTGAATGTAGCGATAAGATATCGCCCCTGGCACAAGACACTGCAGACATCGGAGCCCCACACACCCAGACACGCCCACACGCCCACACACGCACACCCACACAGAAGCACATATGTGTGTGGGTCCTAAGGCTGGGGTGACGCTTACTGAACACTTTAGTACATCATTTAGTCAGAATTAGTTATGGACACAGCTGGCTGTCTGGCTGTCTGCGATTCGGCAGCTTCTTGGAACTGAACGCTTATGAGTAAGTGCCGCCAGGGTTTAGGATTGCCACAGCGTCTGCTGCAACCTGGACTTCTTGGCTTGCTTGACCTTTTTGATACCATTCTCGAGGGTATTACAATTATGTCACGCAATGTGTAACGTTTGAAATCGATACAGATTTATTCACTTGACTATTTGTAAGCAAAATTCTTATAGATTCTGTACTGTATACACAAACATATATCTGCTAGATCTTATTGATATAGTGCCACAATATCCTATATTATAAAAAAAAATAAAAAGTTTTGGCCTGTTAACACACCTGGAAGGGTATTTAATCTTCGGCATTCGGAAGTTAGCTCGTCTTTCTCGTTTCTCGTTACTTTTGTATTTATGGGTAGCACAACATAAAGATAGCACAACATAAAATGCTGCTCGACTGACGAGTTACACTGACAAAAAAACAAGGTAATAATAAATCATGCAGCAAATATTGGCAAGCTTCAACAATTTCTGGCCATTTAAAATTAATGAAAAAATAATAACAAATTATGTAATTTTTAAACATTTTAAATTTATTATTAATTATGCTGTATGATTGGATTTTAAATATTGAATATTTAATTTTTATCGTCTTAAAAGTACGTAAAACCTTCATATCGAGTGTGCGCATAAATACTCATACTCACACTCACACTCGTACTCACACTCATACTCATAGTCATACTCATAGTTATACTCATACTCCTCAAAAGCCGCTATTCGTATTTATTTCGCATTCGTATTTGAATTTGGCTGTTAAGTGTCCATTAGAGGGTGACCACGTTTGTGGGTGTGTACAGCTGATAGGGAGGGGAAGGGGAAGGGAAAGGGGCAGAGAAAGTGGGAGGAATGCTCTGTGAAAGACGAGAGCCATTGCGTGGATACAATAAACAGAACTATGCATTTATCATTTAGACGCTTTTAGTTACGTTTTGGTTTTGGTTTTGGGTTTTGCCTTCTTTTTTTATGGGGGTGTTGCGGCTGGCAAAGTCGAATTGATTTTGAGCATCCATTGAGGCTTGGCCTTCGGCCTTTTCCCAGTTACTCGAAGGTTTCCATTGCTTTTGCCTATTTTCGCAAAGTTCTGTGGCCATTGTTGTTTTTGTTTGTTTTGTGTAAGTATTTTTATATCTTTTCATGCTTATTGGAATTTTATTATCAGCTCATATAAATGCAATTAAACGTTAATATACATACAATGTGTGTGTGGGTGTTTGCTTGTGAGATACTTACAACTGCTCCGGGTAAATGCCGCTAGTTCATTCACTTCGATGATGGTTTAGAAATGGAAATGGGAAAGAATCGACGGATCGGATTTACCATTGTTTCCTTTTGAGAAATTAAAATGCATATTTTTTGGTTTGAAATATTTTCATTTTTGTATTTATTTAATGTATATGTTTTACTTTTCATTTTTTGTTTTTTGTTTTTTTTTCCGCCGTTCATTGCCTTTTTTCCATTTTATGTTTTTGCTATAATTAATGCTATGGTAATTATGCTTGCATAAAGTCAAATAGTTTGCTTTTAATATTAATTCGGGTTCTTTTACTACCCACACTCGCTTATCGTTATACTTTTTGTTTTTATTACGTTAATTAATTTAGATTTGATTAATTCTATTAAAAAAAAACCAACTTTATCATTGCTTTAAAATAGTTTCAGTTTTTTCTTCCTTTTAATGGATCAATTCATTTATATGCTTTCCTTCTTTTATTTGTATTTTTCTATTTTATTATTATTAGTTTAATTGTAGTGCTTTGTTTTTGTTGTTGTTGTTGTTGTCTTACTGTATTTAGGTTTTGTGTTATATGAGAATATTCCAACACTTTTATTTAGCCTCTTTGTCATTGCTGCAGTTGCCTTTAAGGTTGCATTACACAATCATAATCATAGTTATAATCATAATCATAGTCATCATGATAATTCGGAAGGATCTTAAGAGTATGATTTTGAATACTTATTTACTCAAGTTAATTTTATAATTAGAAACAAATGTAACAATCTATAAATTGCATAATGCAAATGTACAATCAATTAATTTATAAACAAATTGAGAACTCAATAACACCTGTATGTATGTATATATGTATATCAACTCGCATCTTTTTATTGCATATCCATTCCAACTATTCATTTCATAGTTTCTGTTCCTGGTTATAAATGAAACTTCCCGACTTTCCCACCTCTCTATAACTAATAAGCGTTTTCTTTGGAAGAACTTAACTAAAGCATTCATTCTGATGCTTCTCCTTTTTTTTTTAAATTTTCTGACTTTTATACATACGTATAGTCCCAATATCTGGCTCAGGACTACTTACATCTATTAACTAACACACATAACGCACCTAATTATAAGATTCTCAAGTATTTTATATAGATATATATGCTATGATTTAAAAAAAAAACATTTTAATTACCATTATATTTTCTGTTTGTATACTTTTTGTTGCTTTTTTCTATTTAGGAAAGTATAAAAATTTGTTGAGCTTCTCCTACAAGGTTTTATAATTATGAGCTGGAAATGACAACTAGGTACTTAACAAGTATTTAATGGTTTACTATTCTTTTAATATTCTCTTAAGATCTCTTTACTTTAATTTATTTATTTTTTTTTTTTTTTTGTAATTTATTAAATTTTACATTATTTGTCACGTAGAAACAATGAAAAGGACGGTTGATGGAATCAGGGACCAAAATTTAAAAATGTATGTGTGCGGTGCTGAGTGTGTGCGTGTGTGTGTGTATCTCGATGCCGAATCAAATTCGTTTCCAATTGTTTATTTCTTTGGCTGTGAGCAAGGGGCGCACTCCAAGCAGATCGAAATTAAGGCTCTTTGCTTGCGTTTTCCAGTTCAGAGTTTTTTTTTAAATTTTTATTTTTTCTTTGGAACCAACCGATTTTTAGTGTACTCGTGAATGGGTTCTGTGTTTAGTATATAAGTATTCAGGTAGTGTCACTGTGAGATCTTGTTTCAGATCCTGATCTGATCCACTTGGGATCAACATTCAGCCTGTTCTACATTGCAGTTCAGCATAAGCAAATTCAAGACGGCATCAGTTTTGAATGGGCAAGTATTTCGGTCCATGTTTCAAATCAAGTTAGCATATCATAGTTTCCTTTTTTTTTTTTGAGTAACTTAGTTTATCTAATTTCTTTATTTATTTATATATTTATTTATTTTCAAGTAAATAAAACAGTATGCTCTTGCTTCTTACGGCTAGTAATTTGTAAGCCTACGCTTTAGATACCCTGATGCAACTTATAATTTATTTCAATACCAATTTTTAAGTACGTATAGTTTAGTATTTTTTGTTTTTCGAGGGCTTACTTAAGGGGCATATAAATTACACAAATACCGAATGAGTATTTTTTTATGTCTTTTTTTTGCACTCTGTGCGCCTTTTTTGTCTTCTTTCGTCTTCAAACTTATTAAGAACTTAGTTTTAAGTGGGCTTAGCCTAGTTTTAAATGCGCTTACATTTTACTAATAACATTCATTTCCGTTAATGATCCTATATATGTATTTATCTAGACTTTGTTGTTCTTTTAGAATCCAACCAAAAAGTGTGTTGCAAGCAGTTCAGTCAAATTCAGCGCCAATTAAAATATATATTTATATTTTTTTGTGTGGGGCTCATTTTTTTGTCAGTGTGCGTGTGTCAGTGTGTGCGTGCATTTGCCATTTGTGTGAGTTCAAGTGCCTTGCAGTACTTCAGCTTCGTTATCGATAAATTTCATAAGTTATCAAGTAGCCAAGCAACGACTGATGAAATGATTTTTCTAGCGTTTTTAAATTGTTAGGGGAAAATATACGTAAGCGGAAGTGTTTTGAATTGGAAACTCAATCAAATATCGAAATGTTATCGATTGCTGATTGGCTACTTGAGCCCGCTTATCGGATTACATAATAATATCTTTCCCTTTCCTTACTCGATCAATCTTCCACTAGTAACTCGATGAATTCGTGTAGGGCGCTGACTTTGAGTTACTGCTTAATACTAAATTTAAATAGCACGAGTATGACACTTATCTGATAGATACTCTGGAACCGATGGACGATGGACTTATCACTAAAGGGGGTCGATATTATCGATAGTAGGTGTGCCGTCGGTTTTGTTTTCCCATATTCTTATTGTTTCTCTTAACTATAACGATTAATGCAGCATTAAAGACAAGTATTAATAGGAGGGTGGGGGGAGGGTTATTTTTAGTTGCTTCTGGTTGGGATATGCTCTGCCATCGTTGGATTCGATATATAGACTATACAAGTTGCTTGTGGGGACAGTTTGGGGTTCGACGGGGATCATCAAGGTTGAGATTCACAAAAACTGAATGCGTGATATGTAAAGAATATCTATAAATTTGTATATATATATACATATATTAATAGTAATTAGATAAACTCATTTCTCTTTAGACCGTTAAAGCGAAATATGTCTTACAGGCTAAAATGATCTCACATCAAGTAACGGTACAACTGTCATATGTATATACTGAAATTAACTAGAATTTTATGTCAGATATTAGCTAAATGTTAAAAATTTGTGCCTAGCCTACAGCTCAGAATGCCCAACATATACAATAGAATAAAATACTTACAACAGGTTTGATCAAATCTTAGACGCTATTTACAGAGCTATATACATAACGGCTATAGTTAAGTTAGTTAAGCTAAGTAAACACACATATATATAGTAATATATTCTTGCAACATACATATACATAGATATATATAGATATATTTACTTATTCGGTTGCGACTATTAACAATCTTACGAGTCTAGTTGAGTTTCGAGCTTTGAGTTCAATTTCATTTGGTTGCTTTTGGCACAGTTCGAGTTTTGCGTTTTCGAATTGATCGTTTTCCGACTACGACTTATCTATGTAATCAAAGTTTTGTGTACTTACAAATCTATGAGCCTAAACCAAAGCAAAGCTTCATCTAATCTATAGCTGTGTCTTATTTTGTCCACTGTTGTTGTAGTTGTTGTTGTTGTTGTACGTGTGTTGGCTTTAGTTGTGATTGTTTTTGGTAATCACCCCATATGCATGATCTTTTTGAATGCTTTGCGAAACTCCGGATTGAATATCGTATAGATAACGGGATTGACAAAGCTATTGATATAGCCCAGCCAAGTCGTCAGCATAAAGGCCGTCAGACCCGGCCGGCAGTCTTCGTTGAATTTGGCGCACATGGCATCCATGATGTTGCACGTGAAGAACGGCAGCCAGCAGAAGAGAAAGACGCCTTTTGAATGTAACGGAAACGAATAAAAAAATAAAAAAAAAAAAAAAAAATAAATAA
>SCDY01002180.1:0-16541 GCA_004143825.1 Drosophila micromelanica | reverse complement strand
GTGTAAACGAGCTGAAATGTTTATAGAACCAGATCGCAGGGTTCAGGGTATCTCCTAGTCGGGCGGCCCCGACTAGAGCCTTCTCACTTGTTTTAAATTTGAAATGGGCGCCCTATCGATATCATAGCATGCAAGTCCACCATCTGCCATCCCTAGGCTGTTTCGATAAGGTGCCTGTTATCGATAGCGCTGACGAAACACGTGCCTGGCCAAATTGTGTTTTGGTTTTAGTTTTAGTTTGTGTTTTGCAGCAATTAAATATAAAATGGGTAAAATAGCTAAAGTTAAAATCAGCGAAGGCACAGATAAATCCACTGATGTGTCGACAACACAAATAGACGCGGACAAAACAGACACAACAACGACAACAGATAAAGCGGCCAAGGCAAACAAAAGCAAAGCCAAAAAGATTGTCAAGCCCGAGGCGAGTATTCCCCGTGGCCAGCCCAAGTCGAATCGGCCCTGGAAAACGCCCAAGGAAAAGTGAGTTGAAATGAAATTTTGCAGCCATCTGCTAAAACATCGATTTGTACAGGTTCAGCAAAATCAAGAAGACCGTCAATCGGCTGACGTTCGAGAAGAAAGTCGCTTTGCGGAATGAAATGCGCTACATCAAGGAGAAGTCCAAGGAGATCAAGGATCAGCGCAAGGAGGCGGCCGTGCAGCGTCACCAGCGACGCGTCGAGAACGCCGAGCGGCGTCTGGCGAACGAGCGACGGGCCGAGATCGTGCAGGTGATCAAGAATCCGGCCAAGCTGAAGCGCATGAAGAAGAAGCAGATGCGCATGATCGAGAAACGCGACCTGAGCCAAGTGAAGGTGGTCTAAATATCAATAAAAATAAATCTAGTTCTGTAATCTGATTACGAGAGTATTCAACTGAAAGGCTAATGTAGCCAGGAAAACATCCAACAATTTTATGGATCCACATCTTTAGTAAGTTCCAACTCTGATTTCTTCAAAAACAAAAGCTGATTCAGCTTTGAACCCGATCTTTACTTGAAAGGCAATGCAATATCTAATATACTCGTTCACTTGGAGTATATTTGGTTTGTGGTATATTTATATTTGTAAATGTTGGTTAACAAAGGAACTGGTTAATGTGGTTTGGTTTGAAATGTATATTAACTATGTGAATTATGTACATAAAGCTAACCACGTTTCTAGTCTAATTTAACAAACTGACATAGTCATCCAGATCGGTCTGCTTGCCGCTCATCTCAAGTCGAAATTGTGCCAAAATCTGTTTGCGTTGTTCGTTCAAGGCGCGACTCCTGGCTGCCTTGTCCTGCGTGTCCGTGCTGGCCCGCATTTGGGCCAGAATGCGCGCACGCAGTCGCAGGTCCAATTGATGGGACAACGCCTGCAGCTTTGGTTGTGGCTCTGGCTCTGGCTCTGGCTGTGGCTGTTTCGTGTGCTCCATGGGCGTCACATCTGTGTGGCTATTGAGTAGAGTTTCGAGAAATTCATCGATTGTCTGGGCTGCTGCGGCCAAGTTGAAGTCGTCCAAAGTCAGGCTGTGTCGCTCCCAGGCATCCGCGCCAGGCGGCTCGAGTCGCTGCTGCATCTGGTGGATTACAGCTGCTGGGACGCCGGCTGCTCCGCGCGCCTCGTTGCCCAGCAGACAGGCGGACAGGCTGGTGGCCACGTGCAGCTGGGCGTAGAGGCAGCCCTGGGCGCGGCACAGCTGATGGAGCCTGTAGCGCATGCTGCGATAATAGTGATTGTCATCGCAGACGATCAAATAATGCTCGCTTTCGACTGATGTCGATGCACGTCGCACCCTTGCCGGCAGCTCAGCGGATCCGCGAAGTGCCTCGATGAGCTCATTTAACAGATTGTATATGGAATTCCGCTGCGTTTTATAATCAGGTTCTGCGGCATTGAAGTGATCGTCGTAGCACAGATGCAGCACGTGCCAGCCGGATGCAGTTGTTCGTTGGAGCAGCCAGTTGCTGAGCCGGGTCTTTCCGGCGCCGGGCAGCCCGATGAGCGCAAGCAGACAAATGCGCGGCATCTTCTCCTCCTCCTCCTCCCTCTCCCTCTCTCTGTCTCTTTTCTGTAAGTGTTTTGTGTTTCTATTTAACTATCTAATATTGAAAATAAAATCTGTGGCATGGCATTCCAATCCTGATGTTGATGTTCTTGTTGTTGTTGTTGTTGATGTTGTTGATGCTACATGGACAACTTGGCCGTTCCGGTGGCCGGTGGCAGCACCGTCGTAGTGGCACCGGCCGCAATCTCCTTCTCCTTGAGCTTCTCCTTGATGCGCTCCTCCTGCTGTTGCTGCTCCAACTTGCGTGCGGTCTCCTCCACCTCCTCCATGCGCTTTATATTTATCTTTGTCTGCACATCCACGTACGCTTTCATCATGTTCTTATTGAAGCCCGCAAACTTTGTCACACATCTGTCCACGCACGTGCCCTGCACAAGGAGACCTTCTTTAATAAATAGAATACACTATAATTGCCGCTCACCTCCTGTTCGAAGAGCTCGCGCTGGCTGAGATTGTCCACACAGCGATTGAAGCACAATTCGGTGACTTTGTTGTATAATGTGAGAAAGTCTTTCAGCTGCAAAGGCATTCATTTTTTGAGTTAAAAGTGTCGCATTTTCAGTCAACACGCATACATTACGCAAATTTGAATCCATTGGTCTAAACTAATAAAAGCTATGAATTTAAAGCGGTAAATAATATCAATTTATTAGTGACTTTTTTTCTTTCTTCTGAATAGTCGACAGCTGACTTGCTGTTGATTTGACAAGTGTCAGCTATTCGATATATCGATATATGCTATCGATGTGTGAGACCGTTTCAGCGGCAACAGGCAATTATTACCTTGTAAGTATGCAATATTTCCTTCTCGCAAAAGTCCTACCTTGTAAGTATGCAATTGAATTTTTTACATTTTGCAAATTTTTTGCCGACCTTCTGACATTTCTGTTGGCCTGGTGCTTCAGCCGAATTTTGTGTAAAAATCTCGCACTTCGGCGGCGGCTCAAAAATCTTACCTAGGTTTTTTTTATTTTCAATTTTTTTTTGTCGCCTTTCTGACGATTCTGTTCGCCTGGTATTTCAGCCGAGATCTTTAAGAAAATCATCCGAGCGCTTGCACAAAAATTTACCCAAAAAGTTCCTCCCGAAAATACAAAAGGGAATTTGTTTATTTTTTAAAATTTATTTATAAAATGTTTTTTTTACATCCTGATAATTGTTGTTATACTTATTTTAGCTTATTATTATTTCTTTTATTTAATAAAATCTATATGTAATATTAAAATTTAAGCAATATTCAGGGTCATACATTCAAAAATCACAAGATTTGTGAAAATCGCAAAAATTTTAGAATTAAAAATTTTTAATCGAAATTCATTCTATAGACTTATACGATTCGAAAATGGTATTTCTTTCCAAAATCGGACTGCATTTCAAAACTAAAATCCGCATATTTTGTTTTTGAGTTCGTTAAATTAATTTGTTGTATATGTATTTCTGTTAATATCGTAGGTCTTGAATTTGTATAAACTGTAGTCACAGCTGTTTGAAATTGTGATAAGCTTGGTTGTTAGATAGTGTCGTGAAAGAAACCTTTGGCCCGTAATCCAAGTGGGGCAATAAAGTGTCGTAGCCAGGCACGTTATCAAATTGTCCATAGCTACATAACTGATTCACACCTGGCCGTTCACACGTTGACCGTTAAGATATATTGCGATTAAGTCATATATTTTGTTTTGGCTAAGCTTTTAACTGAAGGCTATCGAGAACCACTTGAGTTAAGGCTAAGCAAGTTCAGGGTACAATTGACCTTATACTGAGTATATTGAAAACCAAGGCTAGTTTTCTGAGCGTAAAATTAAATTATTTACAAAAAAATAAATATTTATAGTATAATTCTAATTCATGTTTTCAAATTTAATATGGGTTGTTTTAAAATTTAAATAAATTCATTGAGCATATTTCTTATACTTAACTTGAGTGCTTATTCCATACAGATAATACATAAATAATAAAAAAAAAAATACAATAAGGAGCTATAAACAAAAAAATTATGTGCTTAAGGCTGGAGCATTCGCTGGTGCAGGAGCTGCTTCCAGATCAGGCGCCAACTGAAACGCGGACGCCTTTTCGCTGGTCTCCGGAACCGGCTTCGGTTCGGCGGAGATGGCGGCGGGCTTTGGACTGGGCTTGCGGGCGGGCAGCAAGAGGCTCTCGAGGCCGCCCAAAGGCGCCTCGATGGTGATGTACGTCAGGAAGGCAGTCAGCACGGTGAAGCCAAAGTCCGACCAGAAGCTCAGCATCTGCAAGGAAAAACAAAAAGGTTTGAATTGTCTTCAAAGAGAGAGAGAGATCAGATTTAAGCCACATACTATTTCGTAATCGGAGAAATATGTGTTGCTCTGATAACGGCGAGCGTTGATTTCCTGGATCAGGATGTGCCACACGTAGACCGAATAGGAGAGCCTCGAGAGCGGCTGCCACAGTGGGCAGGAGAGGAAGCTGTTGGCCAAGCCGCCGTAGCCCTGCATGCAGGCGAACACCACCCAGCAGAGGGAGATGGGCCACGCGATGCGGGTCAGCGAGTAGTACAGGGAATCGCTCAGGGTCGAGAGACTCGCGCCGGACCATTCCGCATAAGGCAGCAGGACGAACTGGCAGGTGAACATTATGCCCAGGGCAATAATCCAGCCAGCCCAAACCATCAGACGGCTCAGCTGGAACGATTTGCCGCGGTTCGCATGCAGGAAATAGCCAAAAACGGCGCCAACCAGCCAGGGTGTTGCGTGTAAATGGGTGGCAAAGTAGATCACTCGCATGGAATCACTCTGATTTTGACTGTTCCTGTGGAGAGAACGAGAACGAAAAGGGAGCTTAGTAAGCGCTAAGAAAGAAAGCTAGGGGCTAAGGTAGAATAAACTTAAAGATTACAAACAGAGTAAGTTGAGGTAGGGTTAGTGAAAGGTAGAGCCGGCTTAAAGTGGTTAAAGATAGGTTTATATCAGGTAGCGCTGGAGTAAGGTAAGGTGGGGCTAGTGTAGGGTAGGGTTGGGTTAGTTTAAAGTAGAGCTACTGTAATATATGGGAGAGTTAGCGTAAGATTAAGTAGGATACATTTAAGGTAGGTTTATGTAAGGTAATGTTAGTGTGAGGTAGAGCTGGTGCGAGGTAAAGTAGGATACGTTCAGAGTAGGGCCAGTGTAAATCAATGTAGAGTTAGGTAGGCTAAGGTAGAATTTGTTTGGTTTAGCTAGGACTACCTTATCTAAGCCCTACATTGCACTAGCCCTACCTTTGATTTTATTAAGGTAGAGTCAAGTGAAGTCTTAGTTGAAATTACGTCAAATGCACTTACTTGGGAAACGTGGAGTACTTCTTGACCATCATGATGGTAAAAAGCCAGACGGTTAACAGTATTATAAGCACCACCATCGCAATAGCGGCCTTTTTGCCCCACTTGTAGAGAGCAAAGAGGAAAATCGGTGCGATAATATACATCTGCATGTCCACGCCCAGGTACCAGCTGTGACCCAGGCACTATAATTAATAATATAACGTTAACATGCATGTCAAGTGGTGGCTGGTAAAAGTTTCCTATCTACTTACGATATTCAAGGTGGCATAATTCTGCACATAGAGAAGCGTCCAGAACCAGGAGCGTTCACATTTGCTGTACGAATCAAAGCCCTGATCGCTCAACGGACCACTGACCAGGTGAGGCAAGAGCTTCATGTAGACCAATATGGCCATAGCCAGGAGTGGGGTAAGGCGTAGATAGCGATGTAGATACATCAGGGGTACGTTCAGCTTGCCCTGAGATCTAAGAGGAGTGCAGAATTACGATTAGCTTGGGGAGATTAGAGAGCTTTTAGACCTACCTCTCCATGGCGCGCAGAGCGACCATAATAACCAGCAGGCCGCTCAGGAAGAAGAACGTGTCCACAGAGAATACGGCGTGGAGAATGGTCTGAGCGAACGGGGTCTCCAGCCACTGCAACGAAAATACGTTGTAGAAGCGAGGTATTTCTAAAACTGATTGATGATTTTACGTACGTAGAACAAGCTGCCTTGATTGATATTGGGCAGAACCATGCTGAACATGTACTCATGTCCGAAGACCACCCAGAACAAGGACATGCAGCGGATGCCGTGCAGACAGTCGATCACATTCGGATTCGATTTCGGTTGCGTGGTGCGGAAGAGGGCGCGGCATGTGGCACGAATGGAGAAGACCCTCACCAGAGCCGGCAAATGTTCTGCGATGGCAAGGAGTTAAACTGTTAGAGAGATTGAACATCAAGTTTAGAAAGTGCTACTCACTCTGATCCTGGCACAGGAAGTAATCGAATAAGGTGGCAAGCAGCGCGAGGCCGCCAAAAATAGACAAAAGAACACTAAGAAAGGGTAAAGAAAGGATTAGCAGGATTCCCGGATAATCGCTTTCGAGCTGCCCGCACTTACACTGTGAATGTGGCTAGACCATCGAGGGATTCACGTTCGTTGGTCTGGCACGTTTCGGGACTCACCAGCGGCGCTGAGCTGCTGAGACCCAGCGTCTGCTGAACGACCCTGTTCAAAAACGTGTTCATGTGCGCCGCCGTACACGTGCTGGGAAAACAGATGCCGATTTTGACCTTCATACTGCCCAGGGCCGTGGAGTTGAGGCCCGCCAGTTTGAAAATGGGTAACTGCGCAAAGCAGTACTTGCCCTGGAAGCTGTGACCGCTGGTTACCTCCTTGCTGATCTTGACGCACTCCTCAAAGTTGCCCAGGTCCAGGAGATTGACGTAGAGTATGCCCGACGGAATGGAGCCCCAGGCATCGATCACTGTGCGGGGAGAGAGGAAGGGAAACTAGATTAGATTATTGTCCAGCCGTATTAGATCTCTTTTCGTACTCACTTTTCAGGGACCAATAGCTGCCCGAGCGTATACCCTGCATCCAGATGCTCATATCGGCCAAACACTGCAGATCCTCCGTGCTGGGCAGCCGTGTACTGGGTATATCCAAATCCTGCAGCGTTATGTTTTGAAAGTGTTGCGTGAAATCCATGTTCAGGGAGCGCAGCTTCATCAATCGCTGATACTCGCCGGCCTCGATGCGGTATTCCGAGGGTATCTCAGCGGCGATCATCAGCACCAGGCCGAGCAGGCTAACAAATGCTGTGAGCGTCTTGACCAACATTCTGCGGACATCGATTGATTTGTGCTGACAGTTGTGGCTTAGTGAGAAATGCTTTTATAGTGGCCTGTAGCCAGGGGTAGCCATCTTTGCCATCGTCTGGAGATAAGCGATAAGCGCTTACTCCAACAACACCTTTATCTGGTGCGTGTGTGAAGTGGCCTCATGCTGGTAATCTGTCTGTTAGTGTATTCGGCAAAGGTTGGTCTTCAAGGGATATCAAGATTATTTGGGGTTTTTTGTTTAGGCTATTTCACAAATTTCTATAAAACTCGCTTGTTTTGCTAATTCACAAGATACAAATCAATTGGAATATTAGGAAGTCATTTAAAGAACGCTGATTAATCGATCTGAAGTTGGAATTTATAATTATTGTTATTTTGTTTTGTTTTTATTTAAATTTCTGCGAATTAGTTGAAAAGTATTTTGTTTTTAAAACAGAGAAGTTGACTGATAAATATAATCGATCCATAATCATTTAATAGCCACAGCCCAGACATGAATAGTTACTTTATCATTGTTATTCATTATTATTATTATTGTTATTTGTGTTTTTTTTTTTTTTTTTTTTTTTTTTTTTAATAAATAAGAAGTATAAATATAAAATATAAATAAAATAATTATAATAATATATAGGAAAAGTATTTTTGAGATAATATTTGATTTTCTTTAGTTTTGTTGTTTTTAATTTTTAAATAAATTACCGCATTCACAATATAAATAAATATTCAAAGATGTAAAGTAATCGAGTATCGAGTTCGGTTCAAGGTTCGATTGATTTTCAAAAATATTGAAATATTGATCATATTTTTGACCCTTTTTTGAAAAAACCAGCTCTATAAGAATTAAGCGTAAATATAATTCATAAAATAATAAAAAATATTTAAATACAAAGACGCAATTATATGCACCAATATACCCGCTTGAGCAGAGTGTATTAATTATTCTCATATATATAATAATAATCGTGAGTAGCCAAAGAGCGGAATGTTCCGCACAGTAGTAGCCTATAAAATAAACACTTAAGTTATCAATAAATCGCTTTCTCTAACCACGTGAATTCGCTATTCGCTGACTCAGAATGGATTAGTTTTTAGATTATTATAAATATTTTTCTTATTATATATATTTTTATTTTTGGAATTTATAATTAGCATACTAAATAGTTATAGAATAAATTTTGAACCCACCTCAACATTGATTGAACTACTGTTTACCCTAGTTTAAAGTTTATGGCCCTATAAAACACCAGACATGGCCCAGTCTATGGCTAAAACGTGGGCCATAATTCCCAGCCACAAATATTCCACTGGACAATGTGATAATCGACTTTGGAATTGCAATGTCATAATGATTTTGTGTCAGGCTAAACAGAATATCTATACTATTTCTATAAATATAAAGGTACATGGTATAAAGGTAAAGGTACAATTTAAATTAATGCTGCTTTTAAATCTGCATACAGTTTTCACAGGAAAGAAAATTCCAAGAATATTACTGCACTTAAATTTATCAGTAAAAAATTCACGTAGGTATAAATAAAATAAATATATTATTAATCAATTGGCATTAGGAGTGGTTCTAGGTTCGGGAATTAAACTAAAATTATTTGTTAAAAATAAAAATAAAAAACTCGAAAATGTTTGTCCAATTATTGAAATCATTGTCATGTATTTATAGAGGGCCTTCACATTTATCGTTTTTCGGAAGAGTATGGCCTTTCATAAAAGGGGTTATAATAATAAAAATATAATTATATGATAGGAGAAAAAAAAGATGAAGGGAAATAATACAAATAAAATATATCACAACACAAAATAATCAATACACTGTTCACAACATCATAATTTGTTGACATGGATAATGGATAGGTAGTTGGAATTGGGTTACTATATATTTATTACTATTGTAGTTTATAAAAAAAAATTCGATCGAGTTGAATGAACCAGTTTGTACAGATGCAAATATAATTCTTTATTACTGGATGGTTTGCCATATATATATTGGTAGTATCTGAGCGAAAGCTTGCCGAGCTTTCGAGCACCTGAAACTTTTAGTTGTTTTTAGCACCGCACAAGTTAACAGTTATGAGAGCCCCTCAAGGTCGATCGATTCGTATGACAATATAATATTACGAAACTAATCATAGAGCTTTGATTGAACCAATTGGTGTGCTTATCGGTTGTTGCTCCAATTGTTCAAATAACAAAAATTCGGATTGGCGAATACTGAATACTCTTATATATATATATATGATATATCTATATATGATATGGCTAATAAAATTTTTTTGCCATAGAAAATATCTCAACTTTACTTAAAATATCTTACAAATAAGTATACAGTATATAGGGATTAAGAAGTAAATATATTGAAAGCATTGGTAAGCTTAAGTTTAATTAGGATATATTGCAAAATAATTTTTGATTTATTATAGAGACGCATGGATGATAATCTGAATATAAGCATACTCTATGGGATCGCATATGAAAGCGTTACAAAATGTACAACAAAAATGTACAAAAAAAAAAAAATACCCCATCAACAAAAAAAAAACAATTTGTTACCGATGTATCTAACAAATTTTGATAATTATCGTTTAATAATAGTGCAATATGGAAAACATTAATTATCTAGAATGATAACTAAATTGATATGCGCACTTTAGAGAAAATCTGCCGTAGTTCCAATACTACTCCTATACTATATAGTATATATAAGTGGTAAGCCTCGTGTGTTGCCCATTCTATTTATCGGTCAATGCACCAATTTTTTTTATAAATTTTTTATGATATTTTTATGACGTTAGAAAACGAAAATAGAATAAATTCTTTGGGGCATGTAGTGCCTGCACTCGTCGAGAGAGAAGTGTCTCAGATAAACCCCCGCAACTGATTAGAAAAGTCAGCAGTATAAATATGAATCGCATCGCCCGCTAACGGTCACAATTCGCCATGGCATTAGAAAAACTCCGGCTGCGCCTCGATTCGGCTCTGATCGTGGTCCTACTCCTGTTGGCTGGCCGGGCTGGCGGCTTTAGTCGGGACGAGCTGCTCACCTGGCTGCAACAGAGCAATTTTGGCTATCAGGTGCTGCAGCAGGCGGACAAGGTGGATGTCAAACCGGATGTCAAAGTGGATGTCAGTGAGGATCGGATGTGTGTCGCACAGGTGGCGCTGCTGCTGCAGGCGGCCGATGTTCGCGCATTGCCAGCGCTGCAAGGTGAGTGACCGACTGCGCAATACTCTGTGTTAAACAGGACAATATGTATGTCTAAGTATTGAGTTGCTGGCTTAAACAATATGGGTTCCATTATTTTTGGAGATAAAACCGATAAAAACAATTTCTGGATTCATATTTCTGTAACATATTTATAGCAATTGTTATACAAAATTTAATTTCTGTGTGACTTAAAATATATCCAAACTTTAGATACACAATAAAATCAGTTGCCAATAAATTCCTTTCAATTAACCCCCCTTTTTATAAATTATACTAATCATCATTTACTTAAAATAATAAAAAAAAATTGAAACCTTAATTTTAAGGCTGGAGTCCCAAAAAATTTTCATTTTTGTTTATTATTTTTTTATTTTTATTATACATGTTTATATGTGATTTGTTTGGGATCTTTCTTGCCTTATATTAAATGGTATACTCAAAAACCAATATGCCTATTTGTAAACAGAGTATAAAAAATAATAATTTCTTTTTTTTATCAAAATTTATTTATGAGCATTTATGAACAACTTTTAGCTTTCTTCGTAACAAAAAATAAAGAAAAACCCCCAACCCATCTCTAACCTTAGTTAATTTTCCATCTCTGTCCTGTCTGCTGTCTCCTGGCCTGTTTCCTCATTTTAGTGCTGGACGCTTGGGGCAAGTTTCCAAATGGCCTCTTCTATGGCCACTTCAGCGACTTGGGCAACTACGAGTCCTGTCTGAGTTTGGGCAGCGTTGCCGCAGCAACAACGGGATTGGGGCAAACGAAATATTGCCTGGCGCACATCCAGTTCGAGAAGCTGCTGCCAGAGCAGCTCCTCGACACGGCCAGCATCAGCATTGGCGCCTGCCTGCCCGCCACGTGCAGCGCCGCCCTCTTAAATCGCTGGCTCAACGCCCACCTGCAGCTGATCTTCGAGGATGCCGCCGCGGAGCCCGAGGCGCAACTGGTGCAGGAGTCCAATTGCGCCCTGGCCGAAAAGGAACCAATATCCACTCTGGACTGGGTCGCCGTGTGAGTGAAATTGTGTGCTTATAATATCTATAGTATATGTACAATATATGTTTGTCATCCAACTTTAGTGGGCTGCTCATCTTTCTGGCTGTCCTCGTGATTCTGTGCACCCTGTTGGACT
The DNA here is from genome assembly GCA_004143825.1 of Drosophila micromelanica. Lineage (NCBI taxonomy): Eukaryota > Metazoa > Arthropoda > Insecta > Diptera > Drosophilidae > Drosophila > Drosophila micromelanica. The sequence goes on along the minus strand of SCDY01002180.1, from coordinate 5,007 downwards.
ACTTTAAAGGTAAGCTGATTGCACTTGAAATCGTTTCATTCGATAAAAATTAGTCGACAAGACTGTATATCGATGCACACATACATATACATATGATATACTTGGCGAAAAGAGTCAATCTCTCTCTTTCTCTCTCATTAGTATCGAATTAATTAGTTGTAATAGGAAATTGGACACTTACCGAATTCTTCGCTCTTTTTTTGATTCCCATCTCTTCTCTTATATACAGATTTCTTTTTCTTTGTGTCCATTTTGCTGCCAAATGTTGGTCACTTAAAATGTCTTCTTTTATATTTCTCCTGTTCTTTTTATTTGGTCACTCGCACTCAAGCACTTTTTACTTTTCGCTCTACTCGCACTTTTGCTGTGCATTTTTTGACACTTTTGCTTTCGGTAACACTTTGCGTTAAATGTCTTCTTTTATATTTCCCAAGTTCCTTTTTGGTCACTCGCACTCACGCACATATTATTTTTCGCTCTCCTCGCACTTTTGCTGTGCATTTTTTGACACTTTTTGCTTTTGGTGACACTTGGCATAAAATGTCTTCTTTTATATTTCCCCTGTTCCTCTTTTGGTCACTCGCACTCAAACATTTACATTTCTCTCACCTCGCACCTTAGCGTGCATTTTTACACACTTTACTTTTGGCAATACTTCGCGTAAAATGTCTTCTTTTATATTTTACCTGATCCCTTTTTGGTCACTCGCATTCACTCACTTTTTGCATTTCGCTCTCCTCGCATTTTTGCGGTGATTTTTTCACATTTTTTCTTTCCGGAAAACTTTGCAATCGCTGTTGTCCCGCCAATCTCCATTTTCCGCGCGCACGTCTAATTACTTATTTTGCTGCTCATCGACTATCTCTCTAATTGGCATGCGACCAATTCACAAGCCTTGCTTCGTTAACTTTCTCTACTCACCACGGGCTTCGATCCTCGTGGTGGGTTTCCATGCGCGACAAATGTTTTAACGAACGACAAAAGCTCTCGTTAGCGACAAAAGCTCGGATTAGCATGCATGCAAATTTTATTTGAACTAGTTTTCGTTTATTTATTTTTTATCAGTATTAAATATATATATAATAAATAAAAAAGTCACTCTCAACAGGGTTCTTCTAGTCTAGCTCCCTTTTGAAGAGTTAGTACAAAGTCATTAAACTTGAAAAACGAATATGAATCAAAGCTCTCTGCTCGCTTTTAATCTGATTTTTTTTTATAGGGTATTGCATTCATATCTAAATAACGCTGTTTATAACTTTGACAAGCCACGCAATATACCTATTAAACTTTTTGGGCATTCACACTAATAAAAATTCTATTTTTTCTTAAACCATATTTTTTTTAGCGCCGCAAAAGATTTGGAGCGCATTTTCGCTGCGCGAGAATCTGCGTCAATTGCTGGAAACATCAACGAAATCAACGCTGCCGCACGTGATACCCTGTCTGCACGGGATACGCTGTCTGACCATCATTTGGATCATCTACGGCCACGATTACCTGTTCATGCTGCTGGCGCCCAGCGTCAACTCGTACGAGGTGCTCGCCTGGGCCCAGACACCCTACTCGATGCTGCTGCAGAGCGGCTCCACGTCCGTCGATACCTTCTTCCTGCTCAGCGGCATGCTGCTCGTGATGGCCACGCTACGCCAGCTGGACCGGTGAGTTAAGATTTCCATAAAAATCGTTTCTTAAACTCTAAAATCTAAATCTACAATCTATATTTTTTTTTCGAAAATATCGCACATTTTCTCTGAATCGATAATTATCGATTTGCAGCCTTATTAATTAATTATTACTTATTAATTAATTATATTTTTTTCTCGAAAATCTCGCACATTTTCTCGGAATCGATAAATATCGATTTGCTGCATAGCCTTATTGTGCGATTTGCAACGCTAGAGAGATCAAGACAGTGTTCACTATCGACAAATCTTGTTGGTACTTTTGGTACATTAAGTAGGTACATCTAGTATCTACATACATGTGTAGGTACATTTAGTGGATATATTTAAGAGATCAATTTTACTTACTTATCGGCCACTCTCGACTTTGACACTCTTATTAATTCTTCTATTCAATTCAAATTCTTGCAAAATTTACCTGTTTCCAGTCAATCTGGTCGCCTCAATGTGCCGCTTATGTACCTGCATCGCATTGTCCGCCTGACGCCCGTCTTGGCGGTGGCCGTGCTCCTCTTCATGACGCTCTTCCCCCGCCTGGACAGCGGGCCCCTCTGGCAGCAGTTCACCAGCTCCTATCAGCTGTGCAGCGACACCTGGTGGGCCACACTCCTGTATGTGCAGAACTACGCGGCAGCGGGTCGCATGGTACGTGTACCTACAAATTGCGAAAGTTCAAGTATTTCACGTACCTTCTTTATTTGATAAATATAAAAGGTACAACAACAAAAAACAAAATAAAAGGTACATATATAAAAGGTACAATTAAAATAAAATGTAAATCAAATACAAAAGGTACATCAAATATAAAAGGTACGGTAAATATAAATATGTACCTTTTTATTCGGGGTACAGCAAATATAAAGGGTACGTTAAATTTAAATATAAAAGGTACATATTTGAAGTTAAGGTAACTTTTTTATTTGCTGTACCTTTTGTATTTGATTTACATTTTATGTTGAATGTACATTTTATGTACGTACATTTTATGTTTTTTATTGTAGCTTTTATATTTGTTGTAATTTTGTATTTTATGTACCTTTTATGTTTAATGTAACTTGTATATTTAATGTACCTTTAATGTTTACCTTGTATATTTAATGTACCTTTTATGTTAATCTTGTTTATTTAATGTACCTTTAATGTTTACCTTGTATATTTAATGTACCTTTTATGTTTATCTTATATATTTGATATATTTGATGTACCATTTTTGTTTAATGTACCTTTTTATGTTAAATATACCTCAGTGCTTGGGCCACTCGTGGTATCTGGCCGTGGACATGCAGCTGTTTCTGCTGTCGCCGCTGCTGCTCTGGCCGCTTTGGCGCTGGCGTCGCCGGGCCGCCGCTGGGATTCTGTTGCTGGTGCTGCTGCTCTTTGGGTGCGTGTTCAGCATCATTGTGCTGCGCCAGCTGCGCGTGTTCAAGCGCGAGGGGAACCTGGGCGCCGACAGCACCGAGATGCGGATGATCTACTATACGACGCACGCCCGTGCCACGCCCTGGCTGATTGGGCTTCTCTTTGGCTACTTTCTGCACAGCGAACAGCGCATTGGCCGCCGGCGTAGCCTCTCCACGTGGCTGCAGCTGCTCCTCTGGCCGCTGATGGGGCTGCTCCTCGGCGCCGTCGTCTGGAGCGTCTATCCGTACACGCAGCCCGGTGCCGGGGAGATGAGTCCGTTGGCGGGCGCCTTTTATCTCTGCTGCAGTCGGATCGCCTGGCCGCTGGCCCTTTGCTGGCTCATCTGGGCCTGTCACAGTGGGCGCGGGGGCGTGGTCAACACGATGCTCAGCTGGTCGTTCTGGCAGCCCATCTCGAAGCTCTCGTACTGCCTCTACATCTGGCACCTCCTGGTCGAGATGACCAACACTGGCCGTCTCCAGAGCAGCCAGCATTTCTCCAACTATGATGCGGTAAGTTTGAATTGAGATTGAAATTGAAATTGTGACGTCACAAACAAAATCTTGAAGTTGTTTAACTACCAAAATAAGCGAGTTATCGCCTATTTACTTGACATAGTTCCGTATATATATACCAATGCCGATCGGTCAAACTATATATATTATATAAATATGTACATGATTGATCGGGATAAAACATTTTTGTTTGATTTGTCAAAATTGTCCCAATCGACCAGACTATATGTATTATAAATATTATTATTAATTAATTTTTGTTTTAAAATAATTTACAAAACTTCTATACAAATTAAATAGGTAAATATAACCGTTAAATAATGGAATGGTTATATATATAGGAATAATCGGGAAAGTACTCAAATTTTGTTTGTTTGAAACATGTTTTTAACCGTTATAATTTTGGAACTGTGTTTTGTGCCATCTTTTAATATTTCTCTCTAACTTTCTCTCTCTCTCTCACTGTCCCTCTCTCTCTCACTGTCTCTCTCTCTCTCTCTCACTGTCTCTCTCTGTCTCTCCCTCAGGTGCTTCACTTCTGGTCGGACTTTGGCATCACGCTCTGCGTCTCGCTGCTGATGTATCTGTGCGTGGAGGCGCCTTTTGTCCGTCTGGAAATGCAGCTGCTGCGCCGTCCAAACAGACAGACGTCTCCGACACTGGCCGCCAGTCCGGTCACGCTCACCGTTTCGAGCGTCTCACGGCAAAATTTAGTCGCAGCTTAGGCCCAATTGTAGGCCAACGATATTACCTGCAAATTGTACCTAATCTCGTTTTAATGTACCTTTTTTATATAGTATAGAACTTTGTCAAAATTTAGCAAAAATTTAACATTTCTATATTTTAGTAAAACGTATACCGATTATTATTATTATATAAATAATATATTGAGAAACAAGTAAGATTGATCTAGTCGGGACTTCCCGTCTTCAGCTGCACAACTCCTAACGGCTGGAACACTCCTTCAATTAATATCGTTGTAATTAAATTCAGTTTTACTATGCAAAAAAAAAAAAAAAAAAAACCAAGAAAAACGCTAGACAACATTTTCCAAATTCATGTGAAAAACTTTCGAATATGTGCCCCAGTGTTCCCATATAAGGATAGGTCTCAACTTTCCCCAGTCGTAACTTTGCCAAAACTCAACCGATTTTGATGAGGTTGGTCTTTTTGTTCATGGTTCGGTGTCTAATTGAATTCTACATTTCAGTTTAAAAATAAAATTTTTGATCCAAATTCATGTAAAAATTTTGGAATATATACCCCAGTGTTCCGATATAAGGATAGGTCTCAACTTTCCCCAGTCGTAACTTTGCCAAAACTCAACCGATTTTGATGAGGGTGGTCTTTTTGTTCATGGTTCGGTGTCTTATTGAATTCTACATTTCAGTTTAAAAATAAAATTTTTG
>SCDY01002179.1:0-16548 GCA_004143825.1 Drosophila micromelanica | reverse complement strand
TTTGTCACAATTATCATAAAAAACAACATTAAAAGTGATTTTGAGGGGGTCAAAATTTTGGTCAAAAATCATGCCAAAACTAACAAAAATTTTGACATGTAGAGCTCTCCTGACCCTTCGCTCCTATATTTCATTGGCATTTTGGTCATTATTTGTCCTCAAAATTGAATTTACATATAAAATATATTCATTTAAAAAAAAATTTTTTTTATTTGTGGTACAAAAATTACAAGGGTCCCCCCTTATTAATTTTCAAAAAAAAATTTTTTTTTAATTTAGAATTCTAATGCTGCAAATTTTTGTCTTTAATCGATTGTATTTGACACAATTAGCATAAAAAATAACATTAAAAGTGATTTTGGGAAAGTCAACATTTTGGTAAAAAATCATGCCAAAATTGACAAAAATTTTGACAAAAATGTTGGCTTCAAAAACATTTCTTTATTGATTTAACAAATTAAACCTAGCATACTCAATGAATCAGACTCACCGCAACTTTGTAGCTTTTGGCAAAATTTTAGTTTGTTGGACCTTTTTCAAAGATCTTTTTTGAGCTGCAAAAGTATAACGAGATTAGCCTGACGCATATTTTGCAGTTATTTTTTCATTCAACGTATGACTCAAGTGCTATATAGATTCACATGTTAATCATGCGGCTGTGACTGTCACTTCTAGAAAATGATAATATTTTGTATATATAATTGCATTACATAGGTATAATTGTAAATGTTGCTGAGCTTATCTTATTGCTTTGTTTAAAATTTGTGTCGCGCGCGACTCTTTTATGACCGCACGGCTTTTTATATATCTCAGACGCGGCGACGCTGTGCCCATCACGATCTAGATAGCTGAATATATGCATATACTATATACTATATTCGGCTGCAGTTGAATCCGATGCAGTTCGGATCACAACTGAGTTAGTTTGTTATTGTTGTTTCCTTGGTGTATTTGATTCATGAACAACAAAATATTCTTTTGAAATCAACTCTTAGACACATACATCTGTATATGAACATATATCGTCTCATATTATCAGCATGATGTAGCAGAAAATTTGCAATGTACTTTTTTGTTTTTGCTCTGGTCTTGCCCTGCATTGCAGCAGACTTCACGGAAACTTTTACAGCGCGTACACATGATGCTAATTACAGGGTATTATCGTAGATTAGAAAAAAAAACCGCTGACTTTTTTATGAACAACTTAAAGTTCACGTTTTGCAAGACTACTCTGCAAGTTTATCGCAGTCTGCATTTAGTAATGGAATATTACAGTGGCTGTCCCTAATTGTTTTACAGCGAGTGCGCGTCATATTTTAACTGTGATCTCATTACGATCTTTAACTGGATTCTATGCATCACGACTTTTAAATACATTTATGCAATGTTGTACATTAATCACAATAAAACGAATTATGACAGTTATTTTAGTCATAGTTCCAGAACTTACGGAACATACTAGAAATTTTGTACAGGTGAAAAATAAAATTCTCAACTAAATTGTGAAGTATTCAAAACTCACATGACACAATGCGATAAAATTTTGCTGAATTGACTCGAAATAAAAAGAATAAGAAATTCCTGTACTCAAGTTTCCAAAGCCTTAAATATTTTTATGTGAACCAAATCTGCGCATGATTTTTGAAATTCAAAACTTTGACCGATTATATTGCAAAATATTTTGAAATTTTAGAAAGAAATGACTTATACGAATATATATGACTTGAGGCCGTTTCAAGTACGTCGAGATAGGCGTATGATATCACCAAAAATATACAGAACTCATCGTATTTATATGGCGGTCGTAACATTTGGGGCCAAGCCCCGCCGCGTGGTTGGAACCCCACCCTTAGACGGTTTTTTTTTCCAATTTCGCAATGAAAACAATTTTGCGTGAATAGTTCACACCTGCTGCTGTTTTATGGTTCCGTGCCATCTCGGCTTTTTACGAGCCTCCATAAAGGTTTTTTTTTGGGCTGTCATCGCTAAAGGCTTTCACCAGATTTTAGCTTCTTTTTGTACCTTTTCAATCAAAGAAGAAAACACTTTGTGGGTATTTAATTTTTAGTAAGATTTTTATATTTTATTCTTTTTTAGCAGTTTGTTTGTTGATTTTTGTTCAACTATTTTGTTGTTTTTGTTTTTTTTTTCTTGTTTTCAAATTCTTGTTTTTGCATTTTTCTCTTAGACGCTCATTATGTTCACTATATCACGTGGTCTTACAAATAGATAGAATATATATACTTTCTTTAGCTTACAAACAATAGCAAAAACCCTAAGCGGCTTAGCATATATATTTATGTATATATATATATATATATATATATATATATATATATACTATGTGTGAAACTATATTTAAATGGAGAGATATAAGGTATTAATATAATTATAGTTAAGTTTTTGTCAACAACTGTGTCTGACTTGAAACAAAACGTTTTGCGCTTTGTGGAAGACTTTGAAGATTTCATTGCTGTGTATGTGTGTAAGTGTGTGTATGTGTGTACGTGAAATTCTAAAACAAAATTCTAATACATGATTCATGAGGCAATTCAACACCAAGTACTTGGACTGAGGTAGTTTGGCGATATGCAGAATACCATTTGAGAAATGAATTCACAATAATAATAATAATAATAATAAATAAATTATAACAATTTGTGTTGTGCGTGTGTGTGTGTGTGAGTTGATGAATGTCTCCATCTCGTTAGGCGTTTTCACTTTTAGAAAATTGCCTAACGAAATTTTGAACAAATTAGGAGTTTCGCATGCTCGGAACACTTCAAAGCAACATTTGCGTTATCCTGGCGAAATGTGGTGAAATGTCAGCTGCGCACTGCTCTCAACGCCTGCGCAGGTGTGTGTGTGTGTATGAGTGCATGTGTGTGTGTGCGTGTGTGTGTTTTCGACGCCCATCAGTCTTTAAAGCGGGTGGTTTGGGAGGAGGAGTAGAGGAGATTCAAGCTTGAATCAAGATTTGAGCGCCTGGCTCGTTTACCAGGGCCGCCAGGGCTGCTCCTCCTCCTTGATCTGCTTCTTGATGACCAGCGACAGCGGCTGCTGCTCCACCATCTGTGACTGCATCTGGTGGTGGTGGTGGAGCTGGGGCACACGCTGGATGACCGACGGCTTCACGTCCATCGGCTCGTAGGCGGAATTGGCGGGACTGGGCGGGGCATAGCTGCCGCTGCTGCTGCTGCTGCTCGGCGCCGACTCGTAGCCTGTCGAGGAGTGCGAACTGGCGGATCCGGTGCTCGCGGTGCGCTGCGGCATCGCCACCAGCATCGGCGACTGTTGTTGCTGATGCTGCTGCTGGGCGGCAACGGCTGATGCGGCGGCGGCGGCGGCTGCAGCGGCAGCGGCGGCTGCTGCCAGCTGCTGTTGCTGGTGCTGCTGCAGCAACTGTTGCTGCTGCTGCTGCGGCAGGCTCTGCGGCAGCACGAGCGCAATGCTGCCGTTGGGCAGCTTGGTGGGTATCACCTGCATGCCGTTGGGCAAGAAATAACCGTTGGCATTCTGCTGGATCTGGCCAAAGAGATAGGGCGCCGCGGAGATGTTGTTGCTGCTGTTGGGAACGCCCGTTGTCGGGGGCTCCTGTTCGGGGGAGCTGGGCGGCGAGGGCAGCACGACTTGGGCGTGCAGCGACTGTGCCTGGGCGACCGCCTGCTGGCGCTGCTGATGATGCAGTTCGGTTTTGACGCCATTGATGCAGTTGCTTAGGTGCTGCAGCAGACGGCGACGCTGGGCGGGCTCCAAGCCGGGAAACCGGCTGACCTCATTGGCGCAATCGGCAAAGCCGGCCTTGAACTTGTTGATGATCTTCGGATCGGCGGCCTGTTGCATGGCGGCCTGTTGGCGCTGCAGCTCCTGCAGATGCTTGACTGTCTTCTCCAGAATGTCGGCCTTTTCCAGCTTGGAATGGCGCGCTGGCTATAAGAAGAAGAACAAAAAAATAACAAATTGGTTAAGAATCTTTTAAATTAAATGGGAGATTTATATATAATTTTTTTTTTTTAATTTATTTATTGGAGTTTCTCTAGGGATACTTACGTCTTTTTTGGTGGCATCCAAGATCAGCGTCTTCAGCTCGTTCAGGCAATTGTTGATGCGTGCACGACGACGTTTCTCCATAATGGGTTTATTTGACTGCAAGAGAGAAGAGAGAGAAAATGTAGAAATTAGTCACGAGTTTGGTTTATTTGGGATCAATTTTTGGGCTATAATTTTGACCTCATGCGGCGCGCCACATAAAAATAGTGGCAACTGCGTGTGGCTTTAATTGGACACGGACTCAACATTGTCGTCTAACTCATCTGGCTGGGGGCCAATTTCTGTGGCACGGCGCGTGCTCTATTTTTAATGCGCTCAGGCAGCAAACGCGAACGCGAACGCAGCGTGGCCAAAAATAGTTTGGCGGTTATAAATTACGATAAGCAACGAGCCGATGCGGCCAAAAATAAATAACCAATACGCAGGTATTTCACTTAAAAACAAACAACAACAACAAGGTCGTCGTGGGAAATTCGAAGACGCAAAATAAAAAGTGTTTTTACAATTTTTTTTTGCATAAAATAAATAACACAAAAAAATAAGTCAAAAACAGAATTAAATTATTTTGGTGCTGGCCAAATTTGGCGCAGAGCGACGCCCGCACTGTATGAAGTCAGCGGCAATGGACAAAAACGGCCAAAACCAAACCAAACCACAGTCGCCAGATTTTTACAGGCCAAAAAAGAAGCTGATGACCGACAATTGCAGGCGACCACGCGCCAAATGGAAGCCGCTCAAGTGGGCAGCCGCAACCAATTTTGGGTGGCACTCATGAATGGACCGACGACCATCTGTCCGTCTGTCTGGCGTTAGCTCCATGAATGAAGCCCAAACGTAAATGCCGCCAACGCCAGACGACGCCGCTGCTTGTGTTGGCGAGAGCCGACGGCTTTTTTTCATTTATTTATTTTTTTTAATATGGATATGTGGTTACAGTCAGTCAGTCGGTGGCATGTGGGAGCCGACGACGACGACGACTACAACGAAATGTGGCCAAAAAGGAAATGCATTTGGGCAGCAGAATTGGCAACTGTGTGGGCCACAAGTGTGTGTGGACAAAGTGGGAGACAACAGTCAACTTGTATTGAATTTTTTTTATATTTTATAAGCTTGTAATCATTTATAAATTTCTTATGAAATATGCCCAAATTTGAATTTGAACACAAAATGAATTTTACAAATGGAAAAAAGCTAACACGCGCATCTCTCATTTAACTATAGCTAATTTAATCCCAGTTTAGCTTTTTCCAATTTTAACGGTTCTTTTATGGTATTTTTCTAATTTTTGTTGTTGTTGTTGAAAACTTACCCGACGATCGCTTTTAATTGGCGTCTCCTTGAGCTGCGTGGCGACCACAGCGGTGCCCAAGGCATTGGGGCTCATGTTTGAGGTAACGCCGGTAACCATTTCGATATCGGCTATATATTGTTTATGCAGCTTGAGACACAGTTTAATTGCTTTTTACTTGTTGTTTATTTGCTTGTTTTTTGTCACTAGCAGCAATTGCAGAAATTTGCTGCGCACTTTTCTCAGTTAATTTGGTTGCTCTGCTTGGTTTGTTTATTTGTTGTAATTCTCTTGTTCAATTTTCCGTTTCAAGATCACTTTTCACTTTCGCGCAACGACGACAACTACGTAAAATACGTTGTAATATTTGCTTAGAGAGTTCTTTTTATATATTCTTCCGCTGTGTTTGGAAGAACGAACCGCACGCTACGAGTTACGGCAAGCGAATGGCTGTCAGGTTCTGAATGCAGGCCGATTAAACGTTTCACGAAGCACGAAGCGAACGACGACGATCGTTCGGCGAATCGGCAATGTGTGCGCGAGTGCGTGTCTATGTGTGCTTGTCTTTGTGTCTGTGTGTGTTCGTTTTTGCTGTCGACCACCTTATCGCTGGGCTTACAAAAGACGACTGAGGATTGATCGACAGGTTCGCTGGCTAAATCGAAATCGCCGCAGCGCGACGCGGGCAGAGCGAGCCACACGACCAGGCGACGGCATATTTACACTAACACCAACACACACACACACACATTTCGATATTCGGCTGCATACATTTGGTTTTGTGTAGGTAGCAAAGTCGCGACGTTTGCGTTGTCGGATCTACCTGCGCTGTTGTTGTAGCTGCTGCTTACTTAAACCGCGGCCTTTGCGAGAGAGCACAGTTACTCATACGCCCCCCTCTCTAAGCAAAAAAAAAAGAAACAAAAAGCACTGCAAGTTCTATTGGGCATTTCTTCCTTTTCGAAAATAACAAAACCCCCAGTGAGCGTGCGAGCGGGATTCACAAATGCGCGAGAGCGCAACAGTCACAGACGGATACAGAAAGAGATAGCGCGAGCGCAGCGCTGATTCATGCCAACGCGACGACGCTGCCTCGTCCCATAGAAGGTGAAAATAGCAAACGGCAGCAGCTCACCCAGAGACTTAATGTTGATATGACGCCACCCCAGCGCCGACAGGTTCGTGTGCCTTATTGTGAGTGTGTATGTGTGTGTGTGTGTGTGTGTGTGTGTGTGTGTGTGTATGTGTTATAATGTCGTGATCGGTGGGGTCGCTAAACAGTAAACAAGATCACAAGGTTGCTGAGGCTTTTGGGGCTGTGCGCACGCCAAGCGGACGCGGGTGGCAGCTCAACACCTGCGTCACCCACGATAACCAAACAAATGCTCCAAATAATTTGTTCATATAATACATACTTATAAATTTTTCTTGCGGCTGGGCGCCATGTAACTGTAACCCATTCGGCGCAATTAGGCCATAGAAGGTCATTTTTACTAACACACATATTTACTGGGTATTCAAATCAATCAATGCTTTTGGGCAAGGCTGATTGGGGGGGATCGTTACACGTGCGTCTGGCAACGCTTAGATTCGTTTTTATGGGGTCTACGTGCAACGCAAAGTTTCACGTTATTTGAGTTATCAGTTTCCTCGAAGGCTAGCGCTTTAATCACACCAGGCAACAAAAATTACTGTTTTTTCCCAGACTCTGGGTAAACAAATCTTAAGAATTTTTTTTATTTTTTTATTTTGTGGTAATTTATAATTTTTTGTTTTAGCTTAGTGTTACCGACGTATGAACAACATGCATGAATGTAACAGCAGCAATTGGCAAAGAGATAACAAAGCACACTAACACACAAGCATGTGTGGATCACGTGTAAGAAAACGAGAGCGAAAGTGAGAGTAATAACATGCACTTTCCATTGCGTGTGATGTGCTCGTAGGCTGAGCTTGTAAAAGCTCGTAGTTGAACTATGTTAAAAGCTTGGAAGAGCATGCTGCGAGAATTTTACAGTAAAAGCGCATCGTCATTGACTTCAAGCTTTTATTACAGCTATTTACTTATTCTTTTTACTTAATGACTCTCATCTAAGATAAATTACATTCAATATTAAAAGTGCGCGAGTTTTGGCTGTAAGAATTTACTTTTTTTATGCATTTGGCTAAGTGGGTCAACATTTGTTGCATAGTGTATAAAGTCACGAGTTTTGTGCGTTTTATGGTTTGTTTAGAAGGTTGCCACGTCGGGCGCACTGTAGACCCCCGGCCAGAGTCGGACGTCGGGCAACACCTTCGCGTTCCAATTACAATTTGGCAGCTGATCAAAAGGCTGCCGCCCGCGGCCAGCAGCGGCGTCGACGTCGCCGTCGCCGTTGGCGTCGCTGACGGCACTTGTGCATGCCAATTTAATTGCACACTGGCAACGTTTACATCATGTGGCTGATGCTGATTCTGATGCTAGGTGCTGCTGTTTCTGGCCAAAAACAGCAACTGGCAGCTAAGGTGTAGGATGTGGCACACAGATACACCCATACAGATGCGAATACCGTTGTTTGGCGCGCCTGATCGCATGCAGCGTCTAAAATAAACTGTGGCAAAAATTTATAGCCCGCCGAACAACAACAAAATAAAAATCACAAAAACAACGCAAAAATGTGCGCATTGCTAATTGCGTCTAAATATAAACAGAGAGCCGGCGGGTGGAGCCGGAGGAACTCACTCAGCGCCAGAGGCTGCGTTACAGCAGCGACGACGCCGGCGTAGCAGCGGCAGCGACGCCCACGCGCCAGGCGCTGCCCTGCTAGCAACAGCGCAGCAGCAGCCCCATGTAACTAAAAATAACAGCGTGCCGTTAGCGCGTGAGAGCGCCAAATAGAGCGACAGCGAGAAGAGAGTGCAGATCTGTGCTTTTGAGAGAGAGTTGAGAGAGCAGCTGTTCCATGGCCGCCCATGCAAAATGCAATTGGTTTTGCTGTGTGTGTGCGCGCGTCTCGCGATTAAAATGCCATAAAAATCGCCAACGCGGCGAACGCATGTGTAAAACGCGCGTGAAATGCGCTAAACGCAATGAACTATTATTATTATCGTTTTCTGCTGCTGCTGCTGCTGTTGTTGTTGTTGTTGTTGTTGTGTTGTCATGCACTTAATGGCGCTGTACTTTTTGGCAATGCAACAGTGAGGGAGACAGACAAACACAAATCTTTGGCCAATTGTTGTTGTGCAAGTATTTTATTACTCATTAACGTAACGACGCATTTTGGGACAACGGGCCGTAGCCGCCGCCAACGTCGCTTTCTTGTTTTTTTTTTTAGTATTTGCGGCAACAGCGTCAGCAAAAAAATACAAATAAACAACGGTAGACGCTCTAAATTTAGCTACAGGTAAAAGCTCAAAACAAACGGTTTGTTTTTTAAGTTTCAGGTATTTTTTTGTCTTTGGGGTGGGGTAGCAACTTTATAAGGGCAAGACAGATCGCGTGATGCGAAAGGCGAGCAGAGGTGAAGCAGGGGAGGAGAACGGGTTGATCCAAATTACAGCTAAATTAAAGCTCAAAAAGGTACCGTTATTTGATAACATAAAATATATATTTTTAAAGCAAAAAATTTATTAAAAAGGCAACGGAATATTTTTCGGAGTTTCTTGACTTATAAATAAAAAAATATACATTCTGGAATTTAAAGTAGCTTAAAACTAAAGAATTGAATTAAAATTAATTGGGTTATTTAGTTATTTGTGTTTATTTTACGATTTAAAATGTGAGAAAGTGATTGAACAATGCAAAAAGTACCCCAAGCTGTTATGACTTTCAACCTTTGTTGCTAATTTTCTTTCTAACCATTCTAATCTCTATCTGGGATCCTCTTATTTTGCGGCTCAGTCTTCCAGTTTGTATAGTGGGACGATGGCTTGACTTTTCGACTTTGTTGCAGAGCGCTGGGTGGGCCGTTATTCCGCATCAAATGCAGGTCTTATAAAGTCAACTGCTTGGCTATTTGGTAAATATTCGTGAAAATTCCGGGCAAACAGCTAAGCACAAGTTAAGAGCAAATCCTTTCGCTGGAAGTCGATACAACCCCTTTCGTCAAACCCCTTTTGGTCCGGGGTTCCGTTCCTTGTTTTTGGCGAAACAGTAGCTGACCGGCCTTTAGCAGCAAATACGCCTCTAAGTCGAACGAAAGGATTTAAGCGCTCCTGCTCCTGGTACTCGTACTGTCACTGGGCTTAGTTGCGACCGCGTTAATTAAATCGCTTTGGACACGCTGTGGACATGGCCAAAGGGGTAGCGAAAGGATTAAAGCGCAACACGGCGGGCGAACGGTGGCCAGGTACTCGGGTTTCTATTAACAGGATGATCATGCACATCAAAGGGCTAAAACCACACACCCATAAAACTGTGCGTGCAACAATGGCAAACGCGTGTACGTCAGGACTCCGGACTGCCGTCCACCACAGCCCGTTCATCAGCCATCAACTCTTCTGTTTATTGCACCCTTTACGCGAGCTGCTTTTTACCTAGGCAAAGGTTTAACCGCTGTCCAGCCAAAGGATTCCACAGGGCACGGCTGGACCGAGTCTGGGCCGTGACGTGTTTGTTTATTTGCCATAAAAGGATTATGGGCGTGGACAGGTAAAGGCTTCGGCTGCCGTAGGGTTAGACGACCACACGCCCCTGCCGCAGTTAACCCGTTGAAATTCGCTCTTAGCCGAGACGTCCTATGATCCTTGCTCCCTCTCTGCCTCATACGGCCTTTCTCTTCTTTTGCTGTATTTTCAACTTCCTGGTACTTGCAATTTTTATTTTTACTTCAACAATCTCATATCATAATGTTTTACTAAAAAAGTCAACTCTCTGCTCATAAAAAAGAACTGAGTCGAAGAAAAAACAACATCCTCGACACGTTCTGTTGCATGGAGTTGCGTAAAAAACGAACGCAGTTCCAAGTAAAACTTTGCGAATCTTTTTCGGTTGACAACAAATTGCATAAAAAATTATTTTCGCTTACAGCATTTATGATTACGAGTTCGCTAAAAAAAATAGCGAGGGAAAAAATAGAAATGAAGTAAAAAACGTCTAAGCCACGGCTGGGTCTCAAGGTGAGGATGGGTTTGAGGGCAAACAAAAGCGCAACATGCAGAAGGATTTTATGGTTTTATTTAGGGTTATTTACGGTGTTCTGCGCCTCAATGCCAAATCAATTGGCGTGCAAACGTCAACTCGTCAGGCCAACTAACTCGCTGTTACCCTCTCTCTATCTCTATCTCTCTCGCTCCCTCTCTCGAACTCTGGCACTTTACTGTTTACCTGCGGCACGAAGGAGTAAACACACGAAAGAGTTCTTACCTAGCGTTAGACTCGCGCCGAAAGAGGTTTTTGGCATAGGGTAGAGTTTAGAGTTTCCACGGATTAGCTGGCTGGCTAGCGGGGTTTGGGTTTATGATCGTCACGCTAATGTGCCGCATGTCCTTGATGAGTCCGCTGCCGCAGTCGCTGCCTCTGCCTCTGCCGCTGCCAACGTCTCTGCTGTTCAATTCGCAAAGAGTTTTTACGACACGCACACAACTGGACAGGGCTGGGCACGAATCCTTGCCAATTTCCGGGAATGCGTGGTTTGCGTGGTCTCACCAAAATGCCGCCAGCCAGCGCCAGAGGGCGCTGCGCATAAATTTCATCTAATCGCTTTGGGCCTCAAAGGCCACCGACTAATTTCGGCCCCAAACCACTTGTGCTTAGCCTCAATTTTGCGTGCCTAATTTTTGTGGGCGCATGTCTGAAGCACCGTTAGACAACAGCTGCCGACCGCGATAATCTACATAAATATTTGCCTAATGACAGGATGTCTTCGCCACCGAGAGGATCGTCTGAGTTTCCCACAGACAATGCGCTCGAGTGGGCGTCATGTTTGGTAGCCCAGCAAAAATGCAAAATGCCATTAAAAAAATCAGCAGCAGCAGCAACAAGAACAACAACAACAAAATGTGCTGCATTCATGTACTTTTGTATATAGATCGTTGAGGTGCTAAAAATGTTTTACGAGTCTCAACAAATCGTGACCAGACTTCGACTCTGACTCTGACTCCTACTGCGATTCAGACCCAGACCCTGAGACCAGCGTCCATGTCCGAGAGCTTCAGCGTAGACAGAAGGTGTTGAGCATATAAAATGATGCAAAAAAATAAGTCCAAAACAACAACAGTTAAAATGCCCGATAGAGTATCAACGAATCAGCAATGTTCTATCCAGATATATTTGTTTTTAGGTAAAATAGAACTCATTATTTAACTTAAGAAATTTGCAACTGAAATTTTCTTATAAACAGAAATTTTTGATACTTAAGTATGCTGGGTTCGAGTCCTAAAATGGGATCACAAAGACTCGAACCTCTGTTACCAAGATAATTTAATACAGATATGGCAAATAAAAAGAAATTTATATGCTGTAATTAAAGTTACAGTTTAAGAATTTATAGAAATTATACATACTTAAATAAGCTGGGTTCGAATCTGAGAATATGATCACAAGGACTCGAACCTCTGGTACCAATATAATTTATTGTAGATATGGCAAAAAAAAAGAAATTTATATTACAGTCTACAAAGTATAGTTTTAAATATTTATAAAATCACTAAGATTCGAATACCTTAATAGCAAAACAATTTAATATTGTGTATAAATTAATTACACTTAAAAGTAACAAGCTTCAAAGTGTAGCTAATGCTGTTTATATAATGCGTAGGGTATTGGCAGCAGCAACAAGGGAATCGCGTGCAGAGGAAGCTGCAACGACAATCGCCAGTAAGGCCAATGAAATCGACTGTGGCATCGATCATAAATGCCCCCAAAGAATGGGAATGAAAATGGCAAACTGGGAATGAGAATGGGAATAAACAGAAGAGCCAAAGCTCTGTTGTGCAAAGCCGGTTGGGCATCATCATTGCATGCACTATTGAACTTTTTGAATGAAACCGACAGGCTCCAGCAGCAACAACTGCAACAAGCATGCAGCAGCAACAACAACCAGTTGAGGTAACAACATGGCCAGTCAGGCGTTTGTTGAGCCAACGGCGAGCTGTAATTTACACTCCTCAGCGCTGGGGTGGCGTTGCCCGAAGATCTTTGGCAGCCACACAGCCAGAAAGCATCCCAGGCAGAAAAGCATCGTCACAGCGGGCAGCTTGTCACGATAGCGGCAACGGCCGCGTTGGAGTTGGCCAAGATCATGCCCGGCGATTACCTAAACGCAACAGCCGAACGGGGCAAGAGAGAGAGATCCTTGAGCTGCGGCTGCATAAATTATAATGTGAGGGGCTGACCGGTTGCTGGCGTCGCCAGTTGCTGCTGCTGCTTCTGCTGCTGGCACACTTATTGCGCAAAAAAAAATAATACAAATAAATAAAAGGCGCGCAGACTGCGCGCTCCACGAAGCATGGCCAGAGCTGGTCTCGGATTCGAACTGCCACTGGGACAGCGACTGTTGCTGGCCCTCTTGATGCTGATCGTCGTCGCGCCGCCGCATTGTTTTCATTTTATGGAGATTAACATTCTGCGTCTGCCAACGCCGCCGCCGCCTTCGACTGATATCAGCATCTGACAAGCATCCAAGCATCCGCTGTCGCTGCAATAACTCGACTGCAGTGAGCTATGCCCTAACCAAGAGGTCGATCGAATATCCCAAGAACTTAGAGTGAATGAAAAATATTATATTTTATTTTCACAAAAACAGAAGTTTTTTAATTTCTTATGAAGTTATTTTATATAATTTCCTCCATTTTGTGAAATGTGTTAAGATCTGCCCGAAAAAAACGATTCATTTGTGGAGTCAATCCCTTAGAGGATAAATACTTTTAAACACTTATATTGTTTCTTAATAATTTTTTAGTTGAAACCTCATCCAACGAGGTTAAAAGCTATATTTATTTAAAATTTTTATTATGGGTCAAATAAGCTGTGAGCCACTGTATATATATGTCCTTGTATAAGGACTTGAATTCATATTATTTTTGAGCTATATCATCTACATTTCCTAAATTTAATAACAATTGAGTTTTTAGTGTAAGTTATATCTTATCTTTAATATCATGGTTTTTGTTAATTTATATATTATGCATACTTTAACCAATGCTTCCAAGATATTCTCAGAGAGAGGGTATTTCAACTGCAGTTTATAATGCCCCATTGCCCACACTTTTTTTTATTGTTGTTGCTGTTTTCGTCTCCCTTACCGATTTTACTTGTTTTTCATTTCGGCAAGTCACGACCCGCGTAATGAGCTGACTGCAGCTCCACGGACCGGGACTGAGGCTTATGATCTTCTCTTTGTCCGTTTCAAAAGGAAGTTGCATTGCCTGACTAACTGCCGACCAAAAAAAAAAAAAAACAAAAAACCAAAGCCAAAATCCAAAAAAGCTAAATGTTAATTTTTTCCCATTGGGCAATGCGCCGATAATTAACCTCGTTGGTGTTACGGCTGCTGACCGGCATCAAAATTGATCGAGTTGCTGAAAATTGAAATTCAATTTATGAATACGATCGCGACACGCCTGGGAATTGTTTGAAATATGCGTTAGTTGGAACTAATTGCTTTAGACATGGCTCAAATTCTTAGGAGTTATTATGGCTGTTATGCAATCGAACAGAAATGTTAAACAATATAGAAAAGGGTGCGGTATGTCTGAGATATAACTTATTTTTAATGTGGCATAAAAAAATTAAATTTAAAGTTCTAAAAATTCCCATTGAAAAAGTCTTTTAGATTTAAAGCATTTTTGATTATGAAATACAGAGGCTAGTTTATTTTAAATTTGAAATTTGTCTTCAATTTCAACTTGTTATATCTTCAGTATATCTGACAGATATTTTTACGTTCACTTGAATTTCGCGTGGTTAAAAGTTAACTTTTTCTATTAACTGTTTTTTACAATACGCCGAAGCCTTTAACTTTTAGCCGCAATTTTTCCGCTAAGCGATTTTTCACGCTCACACCCAAGCCCCGAGAAATTCTTTGTCTCTGTCCACAGACTACATTTGACTTTTTGGCTTTTCGACTTAAAAAAGGAAATACAATGTAATAAAAAAAAACACCAATTATATTAGGTTTTGCCATCAAACTCAAGGCTGAGTTTTTTAAGCCTTTCAACTTGAAGAAAACGGGTAAAAAACTGTAAATTAGAAAACAATTTGTGCTCTGCTAATCAAAGACATTTCTCCGAAGCCTAGCTCCAGAATTCCTCTTAACCCGTTGCTAAAAAATCGCTTTCCTAAAAAACATAGCAAAAAGATCGAGCAAAAAACAGCTCGGTTCTGCGAAGTGCATAAAAAAGTTCCGATATTTACAACTCTCGACCTGAACTCTGGCAAAAAGAGTTGAGAGCAGAGCAAAAAGGCTTAAAAAAAATAAACAAACAGATAAATAAAAACTCAACACAAGGACCTTGCCATAAAAAACGAGTGCGGCCCGAGGACGAGCAGCAGGCACCACAAAGCCGACAATTGCCACAAAGGGATGCAATTGTGCCGTGCAACCCGTAAAAAATGCGACCGCAACAAAGGGCTGCAAAGGAAAGGCTTGGCAAGGACATGGCGCGGGTTAAAAAAAAGAAGTTAAAAAAAAACGAAAGTCAACTTCGGCTGAACAAAAGCAACGTGCGCATTACACATTATTAGCCAGGACTAAGGACATCGAGAAGGGATACGCTCATTTGGCATGTGGCATGTGGCAAGTCTACTTGCAACGTCATAAAATCGCAAGCGTGTGCGCAAATTGTGTGTCCAAGGTTGCGAAAGGATGTGTGCACATACAGCTCTAATCCTTGCACACTGTTTTCCACCAATTTTGCCCGTATTCGCAGTGTTTGCCAATATTTTGATTTCGAAAATAAACAATACGCCCACCCGTCCGAACCGGTTTCAGGTCAGGCAGCAGGAGGCGTTCAGTGAAGGGCTTGGCTTGGAAGGATTAGCCGCGTTTAACCATGACGAGCTCGGCCCGAATCGGGCCGATTTCCCGCGAATTGGCTCGCGCTCTCGGGGCGTTCTCTGTTGCTGCGTTTAGCAAAAGGATTACGGCCCATTTCGACCATAATTAGTGACAACAAGTTGTAAAGCCATTTGGCCTGCTCGAAACCCTTACCACGTCAAGATGCCAAATCAAAAGTTAAATGAAATGTCACACAGTTCCACGACAACATCATCATCAGATTTACCAAGGTCAGTTCTATGTAAATTCTCAAAAATACTGCACCAATTTTTTGCTACAATTTTCCAAAACAATTTCTCGAAAAAAAAAAAGATGACACAAAACTAGAATTCCGAAAGGGGTACGCTCTAAAAACGCGTACAATAACACAGCACGTAGCGCTCTCCTTTTTTAACGATGCCGCTTTGTTAACTGTTTTCTTTTTTTGGTTGTGACCGATCCAGTGGTCTAGTTCGGGTGTTCGAGAACCCTTTATTCCCGGAACTACTGGGATTTTTGTGCATTCTCTTTTTCTTATTATTATATTCTTTATTTTATTTTTTTTTTGTTGAGCATTCGCTGTGCCTCGAATTGAGGCAACTTTTTGTCGCCGTCGCGTCGAGTCCGACGCATACGCGGAATTCTTTAGCCCAATTTTCACTTTAAGGAACGCAATTTCGAGTGCGGCTTTTATGATATTTACTGTTTAACATTTTAATTGTAGCACAGCGCACAAGGCTGCCTCAAATACGAAAACAGTTTATGGTTACCTAAAGAGAGAGAAAGAGATAGACAATTTTAGAGTGAGATAGATGTTGCCTGCAATTTAGGGAAGCGAAAGTGTTGACGTTTTTGGTCGGATGGGTTAGACACGGTATTGGCTTCAGTTAAATTGAGTTAACTGAAATTTTCATCAGCGCCTGCTGTCTTTTGTCAAGGCTGGCCAGTTGTCATTAGCTAAGGTTAAAATTGCTCATTAGGCTCAGGCTAAAAGGCAAAACTGCGTCTAAAAGCGAGTAAACGAGAGTAAAAGTAAGTTTGAAGTTACGTTCAGTTTAAACAGCAATGATGAACTATAGAAAAGTTTCCAATCTGATGCCTTAAAAAACAGCTAGAAATTTGCTAAAATTGAGGCTCAATTATTTAAAATCTAAAAAAAACAAGTAAGATTGCTCTAGTTGGGACCTCCCGACTAGGAGATACCCTGAACCCAGCATTTAACACATACACACAAACTCTCGGCACTTAATAAGT
>SCDY01002178.1:0-16555 GCA_004143825.1 Drosophila micromelanica | reverse complement strand
GTAGCTGGTTATTTAAGACTCCACAAAAGACAACAGCAAGAGTTCAGTGTGGAGAAACTCCACCAGAAATCATTACCTTACCAGAACAAGGAGTACTTAGAATTAGAAATGACTGTACTGATAGAACTGAAGACAAGATACTAATAGCTCACCATAAGATGCATTCAGAAAGACAGGAAACCATTACGCCGTCATATATAGGAGAAAATTCCGAAAATTATATAGGACCCGTTAAACATAGCCAAAATAAATACATCTAAAGAATTAGAAAAATTATTTAATGAAGTAAAGGAGTGAAAAGATAGCCATGTTGAACTCAACAACTCATTAATAATAGTTTTAGTCTTAATCATAATTATCGTAATATATGTAATAAGAAAAATAATTGTAAGCCAAAAATCACAGGCCATCACCTTCGCCGGCCCTTAGCAGAATGTTCACACATGAACATGTTAAACTAAAAATACAGATAAAAACTACCCCTATGTAAATCATAAGTGGAGAGATAAAAATAGGGATAGTGTTTATCACCCACAGCTGAGCAACTGTACCAGACCTGTTGGTACAGCGGCTGCATGAAATACAGCAGGAAGTCTGGACTGCACCCTATACATATAAGGCTAGGATTTTAAGAAATAAAATCAGTTGAAATATACTCATCACGCCGTGTGTTTTACTTTATGCACTAAGGCGTAACTTTTGTTTAAATACGGCAGAGCAACTACACGGCCTTACCAGCCTGCTCAGCAGTTCAAAACAACTAGACAACATTTTGCATTTGTATGTGTGCGTGCACATGAACAAAAAAATTGCTTGTGCTTCAGTTTGGTCAGTTTGGTCACTCGTAAATTAAATGTATAATCGTATTCAGTGCATCAAAATTATATACAAACCAATTTGCAACACTCTAGTATTTGATTTACGGTTTTATGGTATTATCGATACTGGGGGCGATTGGGAGGAGGTATCCAAAACCTGGAGGATTTAAATTTTTTGTATTCTTTACGCGAACATATTAAAATTTTTGGTATCTCTAGCGCCTATAGTTTGGGAGTTATGCTTAAAAAATTGAGTTAATAAAACGATAAATATCAATAATAAGAGAACGGAAAGATTGCTTGATCTATTAAAATAAGCTTAATCTGCGTATGGTGTATACGAACCGAATGAATCCAAGATCAGCTTTCTAGCTGTTAAATCGGAGATACTTTCTTCTGCCTGTTACATACATTTGCACAAAACCATTATACGCTGTTTTAGCCATTTTCAATTTATTTCATTTTCAACAACGAACGAAATCTTAACTTCAGTTACCAAGGCAGGGAGGGTAAAGAATAGGAGACGACCTACTCCACAGCCATCCTAGTAGCTGACTCTTTAGCATACTACAACCGACCGTTATACGTGGGTCCAGCCTAAGCATATTTTGATTCCATCAGTAGATTTCCGATAGTGCACTTAATCTTATTAAGGTGTCAATATATTGTCTAATAGAGCAACGAGGAAAAGAACCCACGCCATATCCAGGAGGAAAAGAACCCACGCCATATCCAACGAGCATAGCATAAAGCAATGTAACAGGCATTCCTCGGTTAAACACTAAAACATCGAGAGTGGAAAAAATTGCCCAATACATGTCCAGTGTCAATTTCCAGCAATTTCGTCATTTGAGATTGTGGAAACATTCCCGTCAGTTTCATAGCCTCCTCAGTCATCGTGTTATAGTCCGTAAGGTTGGTAGTGTGCCATAAATACGCCTAACTGTCCCACAGTAGAATGTCCCCGTCCATAATCGGTATATAGTCCGCGTGAGAGTAGTCCGTCCCCCGTGCCGTTGTCATGGACATGTTTGAAAGTGTGGTGAGCGTAATTCTAAAAATGTTGAAACTGCTGTTACTAAACGGAAATGAAAAAATTGTGCTTTAAATCAACGGAGGTTGTCCTTGTGGACCACCCTTCCCTTAATAAGGACCGTTGTCCCCAAGTCCGCTTCAAACTTTTTCTCGATGCACAAAGGGGATAACTTGTTGCCTAGCCGTCTTCACCATAACCTTTTCGCCCACCTCGAAGACTCTGTTCTGAAGCATTTTATTTACGCTAGCGTTCTGCTGAACTTGGGCCCTCTCTATCTTATTCCTAATCGCGGAGAGATTCCAGCAGAGAGGTAAGCGCGATGTCCTTAGGCTTCTTCTCGACCACTAAGTGAATGGAATTATTACATTCAATAGTGGCCTGTAAGATAAGGTCGACCGTGTCAACTGTACCCCACTCTTACTCTTCTATCACTGACGTCGAACACGTCGACCACGAAGTTTTTCTAATACCAAAATGTCGTAGGCGGTGTTGGGTCAAACTAGTTTGAATTTAACAGGTCTTGCTGTTAACATATTGACTATCGATTACGTACAAAAAAACCCTGCTAATTCTTACTCATTTATGTAAACTCTCATAATGTAAAAAGCCTTTTATCGATATTCTTTACACAAACCAGTTCAAGTTCGAATTCTCAACAACTATAACGGTAAGATTTGTTCGTCTGCGTACACCGCCTAGACCTGATTTCTCATGTATTGTATAAAAAAAGCTTTATGCAACAAACATTTTGGCGCAGTGTTTAAATAAATAATTAACAATTGATTGGATATTTCGTATAATGTGATAACAATTCGGTTTACACATATTCATTGCATAAAAAGACTCGACTTGGATTCAAAGTAATTGTAATTTTAACATAGGCAAATCAGGCTTAATAGTCGACAAACTTCTTTGAAAATTTCGTAAACGACGGCAGCAAGAGCACATATGCCTGTACACCGCCTAAAGTAACGGATAATGTGCTATGAAACGCACCAACTTTCGTTGTTCGTTGTCTGCTGCCTTCGCCGTGAATTTCGCTACATTCGCTTGCACGTGGGATCTCCGTTATCTCATCGTCATTGTTGCTGCTCTCTTCGCACTCATCGCTGCTATTAAGACGGCTAGTTTCTGCTCGCAATCGTCGCCTCAGTCACTATCTTTAATAGCTTGTATATAATTTATACTTCGTTTGCTTGTATAAGAGCTGCCTCTGCGATCGATGCCGTCGCAGTTCACACCGTATTTCGTCGTTCATACTGGAACACCAGCCGTTGCTTCCAGAAAGACTTCTCACTTTCGTTTCGATTTTGTTGCACATTTCAAACATGTCGCGTTCGTTGGAAGATTACAAACGCCAGAGGGCAAACATTAGAAGGAACATTTCGCGAATTAAGACTTTGGTCGATGGAGAGGATTGTAAAAGATCTTCAGCCGACCTTCAATGCCGCTTGGGCATTTTGGAACCATATTTCAAGCAAGCATTAGCTACACAATCGGAAATCGAGGCTTTGGACGCTACTTTTATGGTCGTGCAGAATTAGAAGACAGCTATGTGCACATCAAATTGGCAATTATGAATTTGCTAGGCGAAGACTTAAATAATACCGACATGGATGCTGCTGCACTACTTGGATCGTATCACTCTCAACCAATCCGACTACCTCGCTTGGTCCTGCCCACCTTTGATGGCACTCATTCGAAGCACAAGGCTTTCATTTGCTCTTTCAATCAACTCGTGAACGGAGAGCAGATAACAAACATTGAGAATTTCAACTATTTGCTCAACTGTTTAACAGGTGCTGCACTAGAATGCGTGAGAGCATTTCCAGTCACCAATCAAAACTACACCAAGGCTTTGAAAAGGTTGAAGCTGCCTTCAGTCAATCCATCAAACGCCAATTAGTTGCGATCGCTAATCGATAATGCTTCTGCATTGTTTAGTTCTCTCTCTTCCGTAGGTCCTAATGCTATATTGCAAGCAATGTTAATCTATGTGGTTTTCAATAAATGGAACGCATCTTTGGATTATTCAACTATCCCATCTTGGTCTCAGTGCATTCATTTACTAGAACGTCATTGTCAGTATCTGTTATCCAGCGGAACAACATTGACCCACCACCAATCGAAGCAGATTCGCAATCATGGCAAGGGACCTAGGTCATCGTTCGCTCTTACTCATACTGCTTGTGTGCTGTGCTCAAATGCAACGCATAAATTGATGGAGTGCGACCAATTTAAGGCACTGCAGGTTTCGCAACGTATTGATGTCATGAAACGGCATCAGCTCTGTCTTAATTGTTTATATAGAGGTCATCAAATGGCTAGTTGCCCTTCAACAAACCGTTGTCGTCATTTTAATAGGTCACACCACACATTGTTACAAAACAAACAATGCACATTCAGCAATCCAATCTCAACCAAGGCTCTCGCCAGTCACCGAAGCAGTGACACACAGTCATTCGCCAATGGACATTCATAATCGAGCTCAAGTTATTCTAGCAACCGCTATGATTTTAGTCAAAGATTCAACCGGCACATACAGACTAGGCCGTGCACTTTAAAACTCATGCTCTCAGGTAAACTTTATCACCGATGCATTCGCTCAAAGGCTTCGCCTACGAAACGAGAGGCACAACGTACACGTTCGCGGCATCGGTCAGGCTCATATGGACGTCACCTCTCTGACAACCGCATCAATAAAATCTCGTTTGTCATCGTTCGAACTATCGTTGGACCTGTGCCTCACTTCGCTTATAGCTTATCAGCCGGACATCGATAACGACACCTCAACTTGGAAGCTGCCAGCAAATATTGCTTTGGCAGACGAGAAATTCTACCAATCGTGGCACATTGACATGTTACTTGGAACCGAAGCGTTTTTCGATATCCTTGCAGTTGGTCAAATTAAACTGGATTCAACTGGACTTATACTCCAGAAAACGCTCTTTGGATGGGTAGTCACTGGAAAGTTTAAGTCACAACAAGATAAGAGACTTTCCACGTGCTTCAAACTTCAAACTGGACACAAATCCAATTGATGACCATCGCAAACGATTATGGGAAATTGAATCAACTCAGACTGCAAGTGCCCAGCTGAAACACTATGTAAACACTACTATGTAAAATCGACTTACGTTAACTCCGACGGTCGCATTGTCGTCAAACTACCGTTCAAGGACAATATACTACATACCTCATCACTCTCTTAAAGGCCAGCTGTGAATCAACCAAACTTCGAGTGGTTTTCGACGCTTCGGGTCATACCTCTAATCAGACTTCGCTCAACGATCAACTCCTTGTTGGACCAACTCTTCAAGTTGACCTATTATTGCTGTTGCTTCGATTCAGATTACATCGCTATGCTATCACA
This sequence comes from Drosophila micromelanica, assembly GCA_004143825.1. NCBI lineage: Eukaryota > Metazoa > Arthropoda > Insecta > Diptera > Drosophilidae > Drosophila > Drosophila micromelanica. The sequence goes on along the minus strand of SCDY01002178.1, from coordinate 11,328 downwards.
GCTGATGTAACCAAAATGTACAGGCAAGTAACTGTTTATATAAATGATCGCAAATACCAGTACATTCTCTGGAGAGCCCTTCCAGATGACGAACTGCGTACTTATTAGATCAGCACGGTCACTTATGGAACAGCCGCAGCACCGTACTTGGCAATACGCAGCCTGCATTATTTGGCAGACTTACATCGAGATAAGTATCCAACCGGTGCTGAAGTTTTCCTTTCATCGTTCTATGTTGACGACCTTTTGTCTGGAGCCGATGATGCCCAAACCCTGCGATTAATCAAGGATCAAGTCATAGAAATTCTGCGCCGGGGGCATTTTCCGATATCCAAGTGGCATTCAAATCATGGCCAATTTGTCGAAACATTTGGTAATAAGAGCCTCAGTACTTGTGACGACGGTTTAACCAGCGCACTTGGCGTCAGTTGGAATCAACATTCTCACATGCTATTGTTTGACTTCACACCAAAAGGAATTTCGTCGGCCATCACTAAGAGGACCATTTTATCTATCGCTTCAGCCTTGTTCGACCCTCTTGGACTGCGGTCACCATTCGTAATCGTCGCCAAGATTATAATACAAAAGCTCTGGCTCGCAGGACTCACATGGGATGAATCTGTTCCACAGCGCTTAGAACTGGCCTGGAAAAGGTGCTTGAAATCATTTCAAACTATCTCATCGTTAGCCTTACCTCGCTACTGTAGTCAATTTGAAGCAATATCGCTCCAAGTACACGGATTCTGTGACGCCTCGATTCGAGCATACGGCTGTTGCATCTACGTGCGATTGGAAACGGAATGCAGAAAAATTGTTGTTCGTCTACTTACGGCCATGTCCAGAGTGGATCCAGTAAGAAAGAAATCGCTTCCCAAACTGGAACTATGTGGGGCACATTTATTGGCACAAGTATACAACAAAATTAAAGGAATATTCGCCAACAAGCCATATGCCGCGTATTTCTGGACGGATTTCTAAATTATTTTACATTGGCTAAAACAACACTCCGTTACGTTGTCAGCATTTGTGGGAAACAGAGTTTCTGAGATTCAGGACTTAACTTCAACCGGGGAGTGGAAGTTTGTTCCAACTGAATTCAACCCCGCCGACATCGTATCCCGAGGTGCCACCACCTCTGAATTAGAATCATCGACATGGTTTTCAGGACCAAGCTTTCTAAACAAACATAGTGAATTTTGGCCTGTGCCGAAAGGCATCATCAACCTTGATAGGCTAGTGATCAACGCTGAACAGTGTAAAAGTACATTCGTCGCAACGATGTCTTCTAACCATATATTAGATAATCTGGATAACACCAGTTCATATAATCGCTGTATTCGCACAATCGCTTACATGATTCGCTTCGAACAAACACGTCTGAAACTCAAATTTGAAATGGCTCTCTCACCTGAAGAATTTCGCAAGGCATCTTATTGCATAATTTGGAACAATCAGCAATCATCTTTTGCAGATGACTTTCGCCAATTACAAAAATCTCAATCTTTAAAAAGCCGCTTAAGATTTCTTTCCCCTTTCTTAGATTGCTCCACAAGATATCCACTTATTCCATCACAGCAGAAATCGAAGCCATCCTCAACTCTCGGCCATTGTCTCCAATGTCGCCCGACCCAAATGATCTGTCAGCAATTACTCCGGGACATTTGTTGGTCGGAAAACCCCTTCGTGCACTACCGGAACGAGTCATATCCACGTCTAATCTCAACAATTTGGAACGGTTCGATGTCATAACCGCCGCCAAACAACAAATTTGGCGTCGCTGGTCGACGGAGTATATTAACGAGATTCGCGACCGAAGCAAGTGGACATCATCGACTGCGAACGTCATTGTCATTATCCAAGAAGACAATATGCCTCCACAACAATGGAAGCTTGGCCGTGTCGAATCAAGTGTGCCTGGAAAGGATGGTCATGTTCGAGTTGTCCATCTCCGCACAGCCAATGGCAATTGCTGTCGACCAGTGCATAAAATGGCCATCTTACCGATCGAAGCTGCTTATATTGAAAGCGGATCCTTTCAAGGTGGCCGGCATGTTGGGTCAAACTAGTTTGAATTTAACAGGTCTTGCTGTTAACAATTTGACTATCGATAACGTACAAAAAAACCCTGCTTATTCTTACTCACTTATGTAAACTCTCATAATGTAAACATGCCTTTTATCGATATTCTTTAAACGAACCAGTTCAAGTTCGAATTCTCAACAACTATAACGATATGATTTGTTCGTCTGCTATCTAATTAAAAACGTTAATACAAATTGTACACCGCTCAGACCTAATTTCTCATGTATTGTATAAAAACAGCTTTATGCAACAAACAGTCGGAAAGGCCCAACTTGTTTTGGAAACTAGTCAAAATTGGGAAAGTACAGTAAAACGCATTATCCACTTTTGGGTAAGTGATGGCTTTTATTGTTTCTATGAGGGTGTCCCTATAGGTAAAGTTAACCAAATGGCGAGATTTTTTGCCGAAAAGTATGAATATCCCTTTTAGAGAAAAGCGCGATTCCTCTAACACAATTTAGTTCTAGTTCCGGTTCAGTTTAGAGGCTTCTCCGTCGAATCGATTGTAAAGGACATTGCCGAAATATAATGGTTATGGGGCGATTACTTTGTGACAAGACCGCTCCTATGCCGTAGTCTGAAGCGTCTGTGGTCGAGTCGAATGGTTTTCTATAGTGTGGGTACACCAGTATGACATCTTCGGAAGCTAATATGTTCCTAAGTTTCTGGAACGCGTTGCGCTGAGCATTGATAAATTGTATCGGGATCTTCCTAGACCTTTATTTGTTAATGGACCGATTTTCCCCTTTTACGATGTCAGAGATTGGTTCCGCTATTTCTGAAAAAGTTTTGATAAAGCAGCGGTAGTAGCTTGCCAAAAGGACCTTACTTCAAACACCGTGGTCGTGTTCAGCGTATTCCCAAATGGCTTTCACCTTCTCTGGATCTGACTTTGCACCACCATTAGTCACTATAAAACCGAGGTACTCGAAGCTTTAATCTCGCTTTAATCTGGTGATAACCTGATTTCAGGTCCAGCGTCGTGACAACAGTTGTGTTTTATGGCAGCGCCTCGTTAGAGTCCGCAAAAGCCTTCTTGTTTCGGTAAAGTACTCGCAGGAAATCTGCCTTCACCGCAGGTGGTGCCTCGACTGCTTTGGTCTTCGTGTGATATATGTTAACCCATTTGTGGTACTGTAACGCTTCCGAAGTCCATACCATTTTTTAGGCATAAAACCCTTTCGACCTGCTTTAGCAGGTCCAGCCCTATAATTCCGTCAAAGGTGGATATTGAATCTAGTAGGCACAAATTTGTGTCGCACCCCAGCATGGGTAGTTTTTAATTTTTGACGATGTTGTTGGACCCATGAATGGAGTGGACAACAAAAGAGGACTCGACAGGGACGACGCCCTTAAGGCATTTGTGCGGCTTGATGTAATTTTTTGCCGTACCCAAACAGATAACCGGATAACCGGAAGCAGGGACCTTCCCCTAAAAATTGAGCGCTGTCGCGATGTCAGCCTCGCTTTCCTGGATGTGATCTGCCCTCTGCCTTTCGTAAAGCCTATCGTTAAGCTTTAAGCTTGGCTGAACACTCGAAATTTGAAAAGTTTGTGGACTGCCTATACTTGGAAGTAGAAGGGTCGACTTCCATTGGAACTGGGGCATTGTCGGCGCCAGCTCTACTTTGGAATTTGTCTGCGAACTGGCCGTTCTGCTTCTTGAAATGAATGTTCTTGTCCCGGCCACCCTGAGAGAACTGTTTTTTTTTCTTGCTGCCGTTGTTGCTGGCGCCCTTGTGGGCGCTGCTCTGCGCGAGTACTTTCTTCTTACCCCTAGCAAAGCTTTTCGCAAAGGCATATCTCTCGTAATTAGCCTCGACCTCCTGGGCTAACGCTAGTGCTGTCGGCGGATCCGCGGGGTGAGCCGAAAACAACACATCGGTTAGACTGCATTTTAGTTCAGAGATCAATACGCGAAGTTCGTGAACTTTTCATATATACCAGCCATCAGATTGCTGTTATAAGACTTATTATAGTTTGTGAATAACGTGAGCATCTTTTCAACCTCATTGTAGTATTGTAAAATGGACATGCCGCTCTGCGTGAGCGTTCCCCTTTCCTGTTCAATCACATGGAGAGGCCGCTTGTCCATATAAGTAAAGTCCATCCTTGCTATGATGGCCTCAAAGTTTAATGGCGTATTAAATGAAGTGAGAACCGCATCTGCCGGGCCTCTGACTTTACTCCTAATAATGATTACGGTGCGACGGTAGTGACGTGAGCTTCCGTCATATTTTTTGAGAATTTTGTAAGCGGCATGCGCGGCTTGCCTATAGAACACGTAAGTGTCTTGAGTCCCGTGGAATTCAGTAAGACATTGTACCACATCAAGCGGCTCGTTACATTCTACGCGTTCTACGATTTCAACTTCTTTGTAAACCTTCACTTCTGGTACCGAAAGATGTGTGTTTTTTAACTTATGACACTTGTGCAATTTCTTGATCAATTATTTCACGCAACTGCCCTGGGTCCTTTGTTTCTGACACTTCGCTCATTCGAATACAAGCCGAACGCACATAACTTGATTCTATTGTTGCTATGTTAATGGACTCGCTCGCTGCTGTCACAACTGGAGATACCGGTTTGGTGATTTTTCCACACTTTAATTTTATTTCAGTAGTTTTTCCCGCAACCGTATTATCGCGCTGTTATTTAATGGGTTTCTTTTTATGTTGGGCGCCATTTAGTGCAGCTATGTCTGAAACTTTGGATTTGCCAGTTGTATTTCATATGCACATAAAAAATTAGTTACCCAATTTCCAAGCTTAGATTAAAGAATACAAATTGTTATTCGGTTAAATAAAGCTTGCAGAGCCCAAGTGTCGCGAGTTGACTCTGGCCATAGGCTTCCCCAAAACGCTGAGTCAGCAAATACCAATAGTCGTTGGTTCACTTATATTTCCCACAATATTTAAGATAGAGCCACCAAATTTGGTCAGTAGATGGCTGGTGACCTCTCCTAAAGATTGCTACCTGAGTGTACCGGCCAATAGAACGCCCCCAGCGCCCCCGCCCCGCCGCAAATGCCTATATCTCCCACAGCTTTTAAGCTAGAGTTACCATAGAGGGTAGATAACTGGTCAGTTTATTTAAAGATTGGCACAAAATTTGAAGGGTGCGATGACTTTTTTATGGCAAACTTAAGTAATCGGCAAAAAAATGATAGCATTTTGTTAAAGGAACAATTAGTAATATATTTTAACAACAAAAACATTTAATTTAAATTTTATTTACATTATAAAATGAATAAAACTAAAAAACAGCACAAATTCATGTCAAAAAGGTATTAACACACTTTAAAATAAAACAACAACATTTTCCAAAATTATTGGAATTTAAGTTTCTAATACTTTTTCGTGTCTCCATTGACCTTGACCTACTAAATTACCCACTTTAGAATTCGCGAAAAACCCGCACATCCTAACGTTCCCACCACCGTGTTTACTTATCCTCGTAATATTATTTTCTTAAAGCTCTTTGTGAAGCTTTAGCCATCTTTATTGGGATCTATCAGAGTCAAAAAGGTTGCATTTGGACTCGTCGCTGAATATAACGTTATTCCAAAAAGTCTTCGCCTTATTAACGTAGATATTAACGAACTCTAACCTTTTCTTCTTATTTACCATCGAAATAAATGGTTTACGGCGAGGCACAAGTCCCTAATACCCGGCTCTATGCAGTGTATTCCGAACTCTTCGAGGGTGAAATTTTTCATCAAACGTTTTCTTTATCTTGTCAAATAGTTTCACTGCAGAAATTTTTGGGTTCCGAGCAACTGCAGCAACAACAGTGTTAATATAAAGTTTTATATCATTTTGTTAACTTCTATATGGCCTCTGAACAATAAGTCCGACTTCGTGCCGTGATTTTCGCTGTACGTGAAGATTTATGATTATTTATCGTATTTCCAATGTTATTTCTGTACCGCGTCCAATTTTGTTTATCTAATTGATCACTTGCTATGCTATGCGCAGCATCCCACCTCCCGCCCAACCGACCGAGGGGTGCAGTCGTATAACGTACGACACGAGTCGCGATAAACGAGACGAAAACAAACTATCTACAATCTACTTGCTAAATAGTTTAAAAGCAAAGACTTAATACGCGGAAGGGGAGATTCAGGGCATAGTTATTTAGGCAATGGTTAAGTACTAAGGGCTTAAAATTACGTATTTGTCTAGTTGGAACCGAGAAATTTAATTGGCTTGTCAACTCAGATGAATCGATCTCTCCAGTAATCAATTTATGGACAAAGAATATTCCAAGCATAGTTCTTCGATTAGTTAGGGACGGAAGATCTATTAGCATGAGCCTACCACGAAAGGCAAATAATAGGAAGTTTTTCTGGACCGACTCAATTCGGTTCTAATGCACTGCGTATTCCAGAATGAAACGGACAAGATACATAAAAAGGATCTTTGTGGTATATAGGTCATTAAACTCCTTGAACCACCTTTTAATAAATCTAAGAACAGTCATCGCCTTGTTGACAATAGTCGTAATATGACCGTCAAAGTTTGTGATCAAAAACTACGTCACGGTCATTAATAACTTTATCTGTATTATTTATGCGTTCAAGCACTATGTTGCCTAGTTTGTACGAACACATTTGAGGAGAGCTTCAATAAAAAGTCATTATTTTGCACTTAGTGCAATTAAGATGAAGTACGTTAACTTGACCAGGACTCAAAGGAATCAAGTTCAGCTTGTAAGAGATTACAAGAAACCATATTCTTATATGTGATGCATAATTTCACATCATCGGCATACATTAGCACGCGAGAATGTAAAAGTATCGAAGGAAGATCATTGATGAACAGAATAAAGAGAAGCGGACCAAGGTGACTACCTTGGGGGATCCGGGAAGTCACCCCGATACAGTGTGAAATAGTATTTCTAAAAAGAACCTTTTGTGATCTATTTTTCAAATACTCTTAAATCCAGTTAAAAAGACTTACTGGGAAGCCGAGTAGGAATAATTTGTGAAGTAGCAATGAGTGATTTACTCAGTCAAAAGCCTTGCTAAAATCAGTATAAATAAAATAGGTCTGCATTTTGCTTTTAAAGCCAAATTAAGTGCCTGCATAATTTAAATTCATTTATAATATAATCTTTACACAATGTGTTCAAAATAAAATGATAATGTGTGTTGTTGATAATGAAAAAGAAAATATAAATTCCAACTCCTCCAACTCCAGCTCCACTCCTGCCTGTCCGCCTGTCTGTCTATATGAACCCGTCGATTTCAGAGACTACAAAAGCTGGAAAGCTGACTTTGGACTTATTCGTATGTACCATATGCAGATTAAGTTTATTTTAAAAGATCGATAACTCTTTCCGTTTTCTTATTATCGGTATTTATCGCTTTTTTAACTCGGTTTTATAAACATAACTCCAAAACTATAGATGCAGGAGCTACCAAATTGGTTTTAATATATTTGCATAATGCACCCAAAAAATTGAAATATTTCAGGTTTTGGATGCCTTCCTCCAATATCGATAAATCTAATAAAACTGCAAATTAAATACTACAGTGTTGCAAATTGGTATGTACATACCTTATGATGCACTTAATAAGTCTTGAAAATTTGATAACGATCACACATTTAGTTTAATAGCAAATCAAGAATCTCTTTTCCGTAGTGGGGTCCAAGTTGCACCACAAGCAATTTCTGTATATATTAATGCATTTGATAACAACGATGTAAAATGGAAGTATGAGGAAGCAGTTATGAACTGTGCAGTTGACGTCGGAATGTGTAAGTTCGATTCCCGCATGGGACAGTATGTAATTTACGTTTTGTGCTTTTAATTATCAAAAACTAATTTAAATATTAATCGTTTTTATGATAAAAGCAGAATGTTTTTATCCTTTCCATGAAATGTATTATATGTTTTCTATTATATAATAATTTTTAAAGATGGTTAAGTTATGTTATATTATAAGAGAATTAAATGGTATGTGCAGTCGATAAGAGTTGTGCAAACGAAGTTCGGCGGGCTCGACTCCCGTAGTGGGATATTTAATTTTTCGTTGATAAGTATTAATTAAACATTTTTTTTAATTCTTAACAACTTTAATACTCATTAAATGCCGAGAGTTTGTGTGTATGTGTTATATGCTGGGTTCAAGGGTTCCCAGACGGGCCCGACTAGAGCAATCTTTCCATTCGGTTCGTATATACAATATGCAGATTGAGTTTGTTTTAAAAGATCGATAACTCTTTCCGTTTTCATATTATCGATATTTATCGCTTTTTTAACTCGGATTTTTAAGCAAAACTTTCAAACTGTAAGTTCGCGTAAAGCATACGAAAAATTTAAATTTTTCCAATTTTGGATACCTCCCCCAATCGCCTCCAATATAGATGCAACCATAAACCGCAAATGAATTACTACAGTCTTGCAAATTAGCTTGTGCACAAATTTTTATCAGCTTATTAGATCCTGAATATTTCATAACGCTTAGTTGACGAGCACATCAAGAATATCTTTTCCATATTGGGGGCCAAGCTGGACTTATTAGGGGCATCAAAATCTATATACAAACCAATTTGCAGGTCTGTAGTATTTGATTTGCGATTTTTTTGGTTTTATCGATATTGGGGGCGATTGGGGAGAGGTATCGAAGAAAGTCTGTAATTTTTGGTTTCATTTTTTAGTTATTTTTAATATTTATCGTTTTTATGACAAAAGCAGAATATTGTTAACGTTTCCTCGAAATCATAGGTGAGCTAAATGGTAGTGTGGTGAAGTCGATAAGAGTTGTGCAGTTGAAGCTGAGGGTTAACGGATCGACTCCCAGAGTGGTATATTTTATTGGTATTTATTTCGTTGGTAATTATTAATTTGGCAATAAGCGACAAAAGCTAGAAAGGTGATCTTTGTCTCATTTAAATCGTATGTATTATTAGCAGAACAAGGTTATCATCGTACAGTTTTAAACCCAGAGTCACCAAATAAAATCACCTCCTTTAAAGATCGATACGAAAATGTCAGCCACGCCTTTTGTTTATTACATACATTTGTACAAAACTATTATAAATTTTCTATTCATTTTAAACGTATAAAAACGTGTTGTAAAAAACATTTAAAGTGATATTTCGTCATATGTATATGTGTATATGTATTTAATAATAATAATAAGTGATACATAACTATTGTTTAGTGTATTTCTTAGAATATCTTACGCATTTAAGAAAATCCTTTATAATTGCTATATAACTTACCAGACGTTCCAAGACCAGAAAACTGTAGTATTGCATCAAAAATTTCAATCATTATTGATTCATCTTGGTCCGTAAGTGAACTTAAGGAAAATGTGATTTGCTGCTTACTGAATGCCCAAAACGAATGTGAAAATCCTTTGTATGTTTCTCCATGATCTTGAGGATTAGCCCGCTGCTCTGTTCTTAGTTTTTCAATGCGATGTTTCGATAGACGTCTTAAAGTATTTCGTAAGAAGCCCCCAGATTCATGGGGTTTTTTAACTACAGTTAAGTCTATTAATTGTCTTCGGCATATGATTATATTTTGATATAGTCTAGTCCTATCTTCATTTGTAATTCCTTTTCCTTTTTTTGAACAATCAGTGTTGTTTAATATCCAGTTTGATAGTGATGGATAATATGAAATGATTAAGGAGCCTATTTCATTTTTTTGCACTGTCTCAAATACAAAGCATTTATGTAAGTCCAACATAAAGCTATCTTCTTTTAAAAGTCTGGGTGGTTGGTGAGATCTTTGATTTAGAGATATTGTAATAAAACTATCACTTGGATCTATCATAATTGATTCTATATCTGTGTATTTAAACTGATATATAATAAATTTATCTTCAGGTTGAATGAATAGAATCCCATCACAATTAACTCCTAATATAATATTGTTGACAAAATTCCAAAAGCCTTTATAAATAACGTTAAACATTGTCGTTCCATAAAGTGGATACTGCATCACGCAACTTAAGTACAGGACTTTGGCAGTTAATTCGTTTCTGGATGATCCGTATTGCCGATGAGCTTGTGCAAGAATCGGAATCCAGAACTGTTGCTCCCTTGTTTTAGATATGCGATTTGGTAAAAAACTTTTTACGTCGCAATAATATTCAGGTTTGGGTTGATGAGAAGGGTCCCCGAGTGCTACTTGAGCTTGTAAGCCAGCCAACTGTAGAGCAACTTTTTCACTTACAGGAAATTCATCACACTAAAAGTAAATAGTAAATAGTTAAAAGCATAGCATTTTCAATTTATGTAGTGGCGATAATGATTTAAAATGAGTGTATACAAATAAGAGCGGTTTATTTGGGAGTTCTCGGGGGAGATTCCCATAACGTATTAACTAAAATACTCATTACCTCCACTATTTAAAATGTATTATTCAATAAGTTCTAAGAAATTGAATTTCAAAACAATAAATATCGATTAAGTACAACTTTTATGCACTTTTAATAAGAAAAGGGCATAAAATGTCTTCCACCACCACAACCAACGAAAAATGCAATACACAGTTGCACAACTCTTATCCACTGCACCAAACTCCCACTTAAATTCATTTATAATATAAAAACCAAACCATCTTTAGACAAAAGGTTCAGGGTATAAAAAAAATTAAAAGAAACGCTAACAAAATTCTGCATTTGTTATAAAAATTATGAATATTATTAACCCTCCTCCCCCTCCAACTTCAGCTGCTCGACTCCTAACAGCTGGACAACTCCTTTGGTTAATATTGTGATAAATAAAAAAATTTCAAGAAAACGCTAGACAAAATTTTGCATTTGCATGTGTGTGTGCACGTGTGTACACAGAAATTACTTGTGCTGCAGCTTGGCCCCCACTTCGGAAAGTAGATTCTTGATTTGCTCAAGAATATCAAGAATATCTTTTCCACTATTATTGCGTATAATATATAGAGAGATCAGGTTTCTAGCTTTTGTAGTTTCCGAGATTTCTGCGTTCATACCGTCGGGCAGACTTACGGACAGACGGACTTGGCTATATCAACTCAGCTCGTCGTCCTGATCAAGAATATATATTCTTTATGGGGTCGGAGATGCTTTCTTCTGCCTGTTACATACATTTCAACAAAACCATTATACCCTGTTTTACCCATTTTCAATGGGTTCAGGGTATAAACAAGTGGGAAGGCTCTAGTCGGGGCCGCCCGACTAGGAGATACCCTGAACCCTGCGATCTGGTTCTATAAACATTTCAGCTCGTTTACACATACATACACAAATTC
>SCDY01002177.1:0-16574 GCA_004143825.1 Drosophila micromelanica | reverse complement strand
GGGGGGGGGGGGGGGGGGGGGGAGGGGGGGGTATTCAGGTGGAGAGAAGCGAAAAAGTGAAAATCAATCTTATTACCTACAAAGCTGTAGTCACCAATCCCCCCACCCCCCCGCACCACTCCTTCTTCAACCCAAACCCGCCTTGGTTCCTCAGCTTTGGCCCCTATACAACCTGAACGCTATGAGTATGCATTAATCAAGAGTGTGTGCGTGTGTGCGTGTGTGTGTGTGTGTGTAAGTAGACAAGACATTTAGCCGGAACGCGTTGTGGGAGTGGGGGGGGGCAGGTTTTAGAGGGTTTTGTTAGCCCCAGCAAAACCTAAATAAGCTTCATTAAAAGCTTACAGCTTAAGTGCCAATATATATGTGTGTGTATGTTGTGTGTAAGTGTGTGTGTGGTGTGTGTGAAAAATTGTTGCGTTAAATGCGTTGCCAGCATAGCGATAGAAACCAGTCGAGAATGGGTTAGACGGTGAGAATTGGAGCAAATGACAACGCAAAAGCTGATCGATAAACACAAGATGTGGGTTGGCGGGAGCGGGGCAGGGAGCGGGGGGTGTAGCTAAAAGTAATCAGAAAAGTTGTAACCTAAACTCATTAATCGCCCACACACACACGTCAACACTTAGCTTGTAATTAAAAACGGGGAAAAAAATTAAATGAAATTCAGTTTTATAAATGTTTGATCAAAAAAGAAAAAAAAAAGTAAGGAAAAACCCTTAAATAAATACTCAATACAAATATCAAATTTCAAAAACAATTTTAAATGCAAATCAGTTTGAAGCAGAAATTATATTTAAATATGCCTTTAATTAAAGGTTTGAACAAAGCTAGAGAAGTTTAAATGTTATTTTTATACCCTGAATCTTTTGCAAAATTAATTAAAAAGGTTGAAATTGGAGAGTTGGCGTGTCAGGGAATTTGTATTTTTGTTTTTCCTTGATTAATTATTAATTAAATTCTTTCCAATTCAATTCTCAATACAAGTGTATGTGTGCGATTAAACATATGAATTTGCAGTTCTAAATTTAGAAAAAAATATATATATATTTTTTTTACCAAGAAATCCAAGAAAATGTAACATTTAATAATACATCTAATGCATATTCTATCTATATTCTCAAATCATGACTAAAATGCCATGAAAATCTGTTCAGTTTTGAAAGTTGAGTGTTAAAGTTGTCAAAAATTATAACGCTAAAATCGTATTCTAGTTTTACAGGCTGTTTTTATTTTTACCAATTAGAAATTAGTATATTCTATCTAAATTTTTTTTAATTTTTCGCAATTATTGTGAGCTTTGTTTTCGATAAGTTTTTGAAAATAGTTAAACGAGAAGAATTTTCTGTTTTCGCCTCCATTTTGTGTCACATTCGTAAACGTTACCAGATCGAGGTACATAAAAAAAAAGGTAATGGGACTCAATAACTAAATAACTGAAACTTGTTCATGCATCCACAGAAGCATAGCAATAAGTAACAGAGCGAGAGAGATAGAGGGGGGGAGTGAAAGGAAGGGAGACAACAGACTGTGGTAGAAAATGCATTTAAATTCCATTTGAATGAATATTGGCAACACTTGTGCGCTGTCGCATATGCCAGCTACAGAAACAGCTTAAAATCAGTGAAGCCGAACGGACTGAACGACAAACCGATAGACCGATAGACCCACAAAAACCGATACATGCTGAGCATGGGGGCGTGTACATAAGTATATATATGTATGTGTGTGTGTGTGTGCTATAAAAACAGAAAGAGCCCCGCTGGAAAATGCTTGCACACAGTGAAAGACTGGCAGGCAGCCCTTTGGCACAGCGTCGGGGCACAAACAAGTTGTTCACTTTATGGGGTCATTACCATTACATTACATTACATTATACAAACACACACACACACACACACACACACACACTATTACTAGGGGGGGTGGGACACGCCCTCGCAACCTCCAGTGAAGCGAATTGCATTGCATTGAAATTCGCTCAATCGTTGACGCCACAGCATTTGGCGCTGTGCCAATGTCCTGCGTCCTGGAAACCTGCCCCCCCCACCACCACCTACCCCCTACCCCACTGAAGTTGCTGTTTTTCCGTTTGCCCGCAAACATGGAAAACTTGTACCCAAAATGTGACCCCAAAATTGGATACTCAGCAGCTACGACAAACGCTTCTTCCAGCTCTTTGGGTAAATGAACTGTAACGCAATCAAATCAACACGAACAACAACAACAACAACGCCTTAAATATTTTATTGTCATATGCTAGCGATAATCATTTCCCTGTGAATGTGAATAAAGTGAATGTGAATGTGAATGGAAGAATGCGTATTGAATCATGCCTCGAATGCAATTGGCAAAAACTGAAACTGAATATCAAATTTTGCACCAATTGTTTTCAAGTTGTGTTTAAATAAATGCATACTTGTTAAAGTTGTCGGGAGTGCCCTGCCAAGGAGATACCCTACTGCTATTCATGCTGACCAGGCATATACATAAATATTTGATGTGCTCGAAGACGCCTTCTTCATTTGCACTAAATCAATATACCCCTTTTTAGACAGTTTTAATGGGTTTAGGGTATAACCAGTTGCAGACGGGTGTAACCGACTGCACAATACTCGTTCACTGCCAAGTGCCATGTTTGCTTGATCTTTAAAAGATAAACATATTTGAGGGACATACGAACGGACATTTTATGAACCCAAAACGCCCGATTTCACGTCGTTAACGAGTATGAAAAGGCTACAGTTGCTGTCAGCAGTAATGCAACCAAGTGCAGCTACTTATTTCTAGCAACTTGTGTCTGTCCCTTTTCTCTGTCTCTCTCTTTCTCTCTCTCTCACACTCCCTCCCTTTCCATCTTCGTCTCTGTTTCTGTCTGTCAACTGTTGTCGTCAGTGTTTGTCATGCAAAGTTGGCAAAAGCAAGCAAATTTATGCAAATCCAAAGCGATTTACCAACACTAACTTAGAATGTAACGCAACACAGGCAACAACAACAACAACTCTGGGACAACAGCCAGCAAATTGCACAAAAATACTTAAGGCAGACGAAAACCCTTTGCCCGCTCTCTCTCTCTTTCTATTCGGCTCTCTTTAACATATTTTGTTTTTTGGGCGATTTAAAAAAAAAACTTGCAACATTTTATGGGCAGGCAGAAAGGGCCAGAAAGAAGTTGTAAAAGCAAACAGCTGCAAGTTGGCGTTTAGCTTAAGCAAATGCAGACAGAAGACAGCCAGCCTGTGGGGGGAGAGAAAGCGAGAGAGGAGCATAGATAATAAGGCCTAAGAGAGCACAGCACATTTTATGGCCATTTTAAAGCTATAGCCATAAACTGAAGAATGTCGAGTACATTTAAAACAATTCACAAAAAGGAATGCAACAATTTAAGATACCCTCTATTCAGATCCGTGCCAAAAGTTAAAAGTGACAAATACAATCGATTAAAAAAATAATTTGGAAAACAAAATTTTCGAAAATGAGTACGGGAGTAGGTAACTTTTTACCAAACAAAATCCAAAAAATTTATTTCAAAAAATGCATATATTTTGAATGTATAATCAATCTATATGACAAATCATGACCAAAATGCCATCAAACGTGAAAATCGGTTCACTTTTGACAAAGTTATGGGAGTTTGAAAATGGGAGCTGTGGCTTAGAAGTCTTGCATGTCAAAATTTTTGTCGATTTTGGCATGATTTTTGACCAAAAATTTGACCACCTCAAAATCGGCTTAAATGATGTTTTTTATGCTAATTATGATGAATAAAATCGATTAAAAACATAAATTCGCAATTTTAAATTTTGAAAAAAAAAAAAATTTTCAAAAATGAGTAAGGGGGGGGGGGGGGGGGGGGGTGTTTTTTTTCCAAAAATTTTCAAAAAAAAATTATTTTCAAAAATTCAAATTTTTTAAATGTAGATTCAATTTAGACGACAAATCATGAAAAAAATGCCATCAAACGTGAAAATCGGTTCATTTTTGACAAAGTTGTGGGAGTTTGAAAATGGGAGCTATGGCTTAGAGAGTCTTACATGTCAAAATTTTTGTCGATTTTGGCATGATTTTTGATCAAAAATTTTATCACCTCAAAATCAGCTTAAATGTTGTTTTTTATGCTAATTATAATAAATACAATCGATTAAAAACATAAATTCGCAATTTTAAATTTTGAAAAAAAAATTTTTTGAAAATGAGTAAGAGGGAAGTACATGCTTTTTTTACCAAAAAAATTCAAAAAAATTTTATTTTCGTAAATGCATATATTTTGAATGTAGATTCAATTTAGACGACAAATCATGGCCAAAATGACATCAAACATGAAAATCGGTTCAGTTTTGACAAAGTTGTGGATCCAACAAGTTTACATGTCAAAATTTTTGTAAATTTTGGCATGATTTTTGACCAACAATTTGACCACCTCAAAATCGGCTTAAATGTTGTTTTTTAGTCTAATTATGACGAATGCAATCGATTTAAAACATAAATTCGCAATTTAAAATTTTGAAATATTTTTTTTTTTTAAAAAGTAGGTAGGTGATTTTTTACCAAAAATTTAAAAAAAAAATTGATTTTCACAAATGCAAATATTTTAAATGTAGATTCAATCTTAATGAAAAATCATGACCAAAATGCCATCAAACGTGAAAATCGGTTCATTTTAGACAAAGTTATGGGAGATTGAAATGGGGGAGCTGTGGATCTGAGAGCTTAACATGAGGCAATTTATAAAAATGTAAATGTAAATGTTACACAAATGCTGAAAACAACAATCGATAAATAAAGATGAAAATCTTGAAATATTCAACTTACATTTAATGGATTCCTTTCCCATCTTTGCTGTATTTCAGGATCACTGCACGTGTTGGCCTTGGAGCATTATCTGCCCTCGCACGATGAGAACGGCGAATTCCATATACCGTTTCCGCCGTCGAGCGAGATCTACGTGTTCAATCGGTATGGCCAGCACGTGGCCACCAAGGATCTGACATCGGGCAAGACCCGCTACAGTTTCCTCTACTCGAAGAACACCAGCTTCGGACGTCTGTCGACCGTAACGGATGCCTCCGGCAACAAGATTCAGTTCCTGCGCGACTACAGCAATGTGGTTAGCTCGATTGAGAACACGCAGGATCACAAGTCCGAAATCCAGATCAATGGCATTGGCATCATGACCAAGCTGAGCGAAAAGGGTCGCCAGGAGATCGAGCTGGACTACGACAGCAATACGGGTCTGTTGAACTCGCGTTCCTCGGGCGGCGAGACGTACATCTATCAGTACGATGAATTTGGACGCGTGACGGGCATGATTCTGCCCAGCGGCGAGATCGTGCGCATCACCTCCCAGCTGGCGGACAACAAGGGTCTCACCGTATACGTGCACGCCTCCGTCGAGTCGCTCTTCTCCCGGGAGCGTGTTCCGATCGCCGGCACGGGTACGGCAACGGGCTCACAGGTGGATGCCAATGAGCTGCTGGTGCTGGGCGGTGTGCGTTCCACCTTCCTGAAACGCGGACGCGCCCATGCGGACGCCGAGCTGAAAGCGAACAATACGCTGTTGATTCACGGCGCCAACGGAGTGATCGTTGAGGCCTCCGCCGTCGCCCGGCATCCGTTGCTGGAGGCCGCGCTGCCTGTGGAAGCGGAAATGCTGGCGATGTGGTCACACCAGAGCGTCACCATGGGCGATGGCCTCACCAATTCAATGTACTCCGTTTACAATTTGGTCGGCGATGTGCGCAATCCACAGCAGACTCTGAATCGGGAGATCTGGGTGAATCAGTCGCGTGTCATTGGCGTCGAGTTCGATCAGTTCACCAATCGGGAGACGTTCTACGATGCGAACCGTACGCCCATCCTGATTGTCGCCTACGATCAGAGCGGCCTGCCCAAATCCTACTATCCAACGAACGGTTATCCGGTGAACATCACCTACGATCGCTTCAATCGGGTCGAGGGCTGGGCCTGGGGACCCGCCGAACTCAAGTACAGCTACGATCGGCACGGTCTGCTGTCGGAGATCACCTCACAGCAGGACGGCATCATTAGCTTTGTGTACAACGACTGGAACCTGGTGTCGGAGATCGGTTTGGCCAGCCAGCGCAAGTTTGTGCTGCAGTACGACGATGCCGGCGGCCTGCGACACGTTGTCCTGCCGTCGGGCACACGGCACAGCTTCAGCATGCAGACCTCGATCGGTTTCATACGCTGCACCTACACTCCGCCGGGCAGCACGCGCGCCTACCTGCAGCACTACAGCCATGCGGGCGCCCTGCTCCAAACGATCCTGCCCGGCGACGGAGCACGGATCGTCTATCGGTACAACGGGGCCGGCCAGCTGACGGAGGTGGTGCACGGCGACGGACGCAGCGAGTTCCAGTACAACGATGCCACCGGAATGCCCAGCACGGTTTCGCACGCCGAACGTGAGCTCGAGTATCGCTGGGACTTTGAGTACGCGGCCGGACTGCTCACCGAGGAGCGCATCGATTACGTGGCCAAGACGGGCCTGAGCAATGCCAAGTTCAGCTACGAGTACGATAGCCAGCTGCGCGTGATCGCGCTCCAGGGACGCATCGGTGGCCAGAGTCTGCCCAGCCAGGCGTACGCCTACGATCGTCGCACCGGCCAGCCCAGCTTGATCGGCCAGTTCCGGTTCACGCGTCCCGCTCTGAATCAAACGCAATTGCACGACGGCACCGCCGGTTTTATGCGCACCGTCGACGGCCGGTTTCAGACGCAGCGCATGGCACTGACCATCCATCGACTGGAGGTGTTCCGCATGGAGTTCTCGTACGGCGTACACGGACGGATCTCGCAGACGCGCACCTACACCCGCAACATGGCCGTGAACAGCTACACGAACGTCAAGAATTATACGTGGGATTGCGATGGGCAGCTGGTGGGCGTCGAGGCCCAGGAGCCGTGGGGCTTCCGTTACGATGACAACGGCAATTTGCTATCGCTAACGTATCGAGGCAACACAATACCCATGGAGTACAATGCCCAGGATCGGATTGTGAAGTTCGGCGAGGGTCAGTACAAGTACGATGCGAGGGGTCTGGTAGCGCAAAATGCCCGGGAGGAGCGATTCCACTATAACACCCAGGGTCTGTTGGTGCGCGCCTCGAAGCGGGGTCGCTTCGATGTCCGCTACTACTACGATCACCTGAAGCGTTTGACCACGCGCAAGGATAACTTCGGGAATGTCACCCAGTTCTTCTATACGAACCAACAGCGTCCGTTTGAGGTGTCGCAGATCTATTCGCCCCGCGACGGTAAACTGATGTCGCTGACCTACGACGATGTCGGGCATTTGATCTACGCCCAGGTGTACAGGCACAAGTATTATGTGGCCACAGATCAGAGCGGCACCCCCCTGATGCTGTTCAATCAGTACGGCGAGGGCATCCGGGAGATAATGCGCTCTCCGTTCGGACATATCGTTTACGATTCGAACCCGTATCTGTATCTGCCGATTGATTTCTGCGGCGGCATCTTGGATCAGGTGACAACGCTGGTGCATATGGGCGATGGGCGTGTCTATGATCCGTTGATCGGGCAGTGGATGTCGCCGGATTGGCAAAGGGTCGCCGAACGGATTATCACCCCCACCCGACTCCATTTGTATCGGTTCAACGGCAACGATCCGATCAACGTTGGCCAGGAGCGACATTATCCCGCCGATTTCGCCAGCTGGATGCGCACCCTCGGCTACAACGTGGCCAATCTGATGCCGCAGCTGGCCAAGGAACTGTGGCAGCCGCCGGCCTTGTGGGGCCGTCCGCCCGCCAATCCGATCGCCCTGAACATGCGACGTCCGTTCGACAATATACCCACCATGGCCGTCGAGAGCGGTTTCCTGGCGCATCTCAATGTCCGGCGCATGTCCGATTTTGAGCAGCTGTCGGCGCCGCCGCGTTCGGCGTTGAAATGCGACGTGATGGATCCGTCGCCGCGAAGCATCGGCTCGGACACGGAGCCACCGTTTGGCAAGGGCATTGTGGTGTCACGGACCGCCGACGGACAGGCGATTGTGTCCAGTGTGCCGGCGGCGAATGCGATCTATCGGGATGTCTATACGAGCGTGTTCAATCGATCGAAGTTGCTGCCGTTCACGTTTGTGGTGCACAATGCCCAGCAGGATTCGTTCTTCTTTGTGAAGGAGGATGCGTGGCGGGCCAGCGAGGATCGACAGCAGCTGAAGCGGCTGCAGGGTCAGGTGAACACCACCTTCCACGAGATCACCCGCGAATCCTCGGCGTCCTCGTCGACGGGCGGTGCGGCGAGCGGTGCGAGCGGTTCGAACAGCGGTGGTTCCGGTGGTTCCGGTGGTGCCAACAGCGGCAACTATTTGGACGTGAAGATCCACGGAGCGCATGCGATCATCAATTTGCGGTACGGCACCACCGTTGCCAAGGAGCAGCAGCGTCTGATGCACCACGCCAAGCTGACGGCGGTGCGAAAGGCGTGGCACCGCGAAAAGGAGGCGCTGCGCAGCGGGCTAACCACCGTCCTGGAGTGGACGCAGCAGGAGAGCGACGAGATCCTGAAACAGAGCTATGCCAACAACTACGAGGGTGAGTACATACACGATGTGGCCCTCTATCCGGAGCTGGCCGAGGATCCGTACAACATTAAGTTCGTGAAGAAGAAGGGCGCCACCGGCGGTGCGGCGGGTGTGCCCAACAACAGCAACAACAACAACAACGGACAGCTGCGGCGGCGACGGCGCAGTCTCAGCTGGACGGACGAACACGACGGAACTGCGGAGGCGGACACGGAACCCGTCGCCTGTTAGCTTCTAAAAGAAAAAAAAACAAGAGAAAAATATAAAATAAATAAGATAATAGGAGGAGAGCAGGAGAGCAAGCCCCACTAAATATAATTAAATATTTATAATTGTCATAATTACGAGTATTATAGCCACTGGGTTAGAAAGAGATGGAACGTGTGCGAGGCGCAACTGTACTAAATACTTATTAAATAGGCCTTCGGAACACACGAGACGAGACGAGCAAGCAGCAAAAGCAGAGCAAAACAAATATGATATATAATATATAAATATAACAAATATATATGTTACTCGATTTCTTTTTTTTTAAGTCAAAGCTAAAAAAACAAAAAATTTTTTTTATTAATCGTTAGAAACTAGAAATGCGACAGAGCAAATGCATAAAAAAATGAAAGAAAATAAATAAGAAATATATCTATAAATACGATATGATAAAGAATTAGAGCTATAGCGTATATGTGTGTATGTGTATATGTGTGTGTGTGTGTTTAAAGCGAGCATATACCATACATATATATATATATATATATATCTATATATATATATATATATATATATATAAATATATAGAGTTAAACAAACGGTAGTTTATACGTTAGTTATATAAAATAAAAAGCCCAAAAGCTAAAACTAAGCCCCCCAAAAAAAACGTATATACAACTATATATATATGTGTATACATAGAATAAATATATATGCCCAATAAAAATAAAAGATAGCGAAGAAGCAGCACGGTATGATATAGGGCACATAATAATATAATGAAAAGAAGAAGGAATTTTTTTTTTTTGTTATTAAATCGTGGTACTCGAGCTTTTTGAGACTGGCATAGTTTTAAACAAAATCAACTTATACATAACACTCACCCAAATACACACATACATACACACACACACATATACATATAAATATATAATAAAGCTAAAGTTGAGTGGAAAAAATTTCGTAAGTCCAGGCGAAAAGAAAAGTCTGCTTAAATCCTTGTGTCTCAAAAGTCACAAAGCAGGCAGATGGTAAAAATAAAATAAATACTATATACATTATATATTTAAAGATATATGCATATATGTATGTATATCAACAGGCGATTATAAATGTATATAAAAATATTAAATAAAAAAACGCAAGCATAGTTTTAGGCGTCGTCGCAGCTGTAGCTAATTTATGCCAAGTTTAGACCAAACGAGCAGAGCAACAGATAGAGACAGAGACAAGTAAAATTATAAAAACGAAAGAGATAGAGATAGAGATGAATAATACAAGCTCATGCTATTTAGCCAACTTTATATGTATACAGAAAAGCAAAAATAAAAAAAAAACCATACACTAAACTAAAAAATATTCAAACTCAAAATGAAAGAAACAAAAACAATATGCGCCATAACTATAATTGTAACTGTAATTCTAACTGTAAAACGACGCCGCCAATAAAACAGGCCAAGCAAAATTGTTAAAAAAAAACACATAAGAACATTAAAAACTTATAAACATTCAAACATAATTTATAAACTTCAAATTTAGCCTTTAAATAAAACATTTTTTTTTTTAAATTTTGTATGCCTACCTTAAGTTATGATTTTAATTAATTTATTGTCTTGAGGAGTATTAAAAGAAATATAAAAAACAATTGACTTTATATTTTAATAATTTTTTTTTATCAAAACCTTAGCTTTAGCCTAACTATGTAAAATGTAAAATGTTTTGTTATTATTTGTAAGTTTTGCGCGAATATACACAAAAAACGAGCAACAAAATAAATGAGAAATAAATAAAGCTTAAAATATAAACAAAAAAACACGCAGAAAAATCAGTATTAACATTAACAAAATAATGAAAACAAAACAAAAAAAAAACAAAAATTGGATAAAGGGAATGCCATTACTTAATTGCAGATAAAATATAGGTAAATCAGAATGTGTTACTTATTTCAATTCATATGCAGCTGGATTCATTTTTTCCGTCCAACAAAAAAGCTCGAGCAAAACTTAAGCCGACACTCACGCACACACTTATACAGCACACACACAAACACACACATGCACTTGAGTTTTAGTTTGGTTGCATTTTTGCCTTTTTATTTAAAAACAATTCTTGTTTTGATGAATTGGTGCTTATCGAATTTATTGCAAGCAAAAACTACTTAGAATAAATGATTGTAAAATATATATCCACAACAAAAAATACCAAACTAGTTTTTTTTTCTTTTAGCGCTTAAGTAAAAAAAAAATTAGATTTGGCCTGAAAAAAATTGCTGAATTAGTTGCAAAAAACAACACACAAAATTTTTAAAAAATTTTGCAAAGTCGTAAAGAAAAGTGGCCAAAAAGTGAAAGAAAAACGCGTAAAACAAGCAGATAAAAGAAACGAACACAAAAGAAAATAAATTAATTGGTTAATTGGCGTAAAACTAATACTAACGATAACGATACACCATAGCGATAGTCGATTAGACGATAACGATAACATGTTTAGTTTGTAATAACAATAATGGAACTTGGCAAACACCGCACCCGACCTAAGCAACTGCTAGCTAGATACATTCACATAAACATATGTATAACAGATACATACGATATGCACGTGTATGTGTTGTGGGTCGTGTGTGTGTGCCACACACATGCATACATAATTAACATACATAACATACATGGCGTTATATCAAAAGCTTCAGCTAAATAGTCGTAGGTACAGTCACGTCGCGACAGCCCTAATGCTAAAAAAAAAACAAAATATAAACCAGAGGAGCAGATTTTTTGTGTAAATACTTCATAAGGCTAAACTAATACGGTAAACTAGTGTTGTATAACGCATACGAGTATATAGCACCACATATTGATAACGTGTTTTTTTTGTGACTGTTTTTTCTGTGGCTTTTCTTGTCGCTCGCGCCTAATAAAAATATATTTAAATGTAAATGTAAAAATAAAAAACCTATATATAGAGCTAATTATTCATATACTATATGTGTATGTAAATATATATGTATGTATGGATAATACCAAGTATAATATGCATACCACTTGGTAATTTTGGTATTTAACTGGTATGTATTTTGTGTGTACTGTACTGTACTTTGATTTTCGATCAATTCGGTTTTCTTTTGTTAATTGGCAAACCAAAACAATTTGACAAACAAAATAAAGAGCAGGAGTCAGTTACCTATTAGAATTTGGCAAGCGTAAAACAAAAACAAGAACAACATGAAAAACAAAACAAAACAAAAAATGGCAAAAAGCTATAAAAACATTAAAAATTGCTTCAAAAGCAAACAAAATACTTAAAATACTAAATAAAAAGCCAAAAAAAAAAACAACCAAGAACTAAATGCAAAATTGCACACTCAAATTAAAAAAAAAGAAACTAAAAAGAGTAAAAACAAAAACTTAGAGCAAAGCATAAAATGGCTTAATGAAAAAAAAAATCCAACCTAAAATATTTATATGTAAATAAAATGGTATTTTAGTATATTTATGTTAGAGCGCCGTCAAATAAAAAAGGGCAAAAGTCAAGCAAAAAGAAACAAAAAAAAAAATGATAAGAAAAAATACTTAGCAAATAAAGAAACAGGGAAACAATTGAGATAAAAATTAACATTTAAACGTTTTGCACACAAAAACAAAAAAAAGATACAAAATATACACTGCCACATACATACAAACATAGACACACACACATACACTCACATACACATACATATACATATACTCACAGCACTGAAGCGACTACAACTACAACAAGAAGATGAAAAACAAAACAAAATTTAGCAACAACAAGAATTTATGAGATATAATAAAAATAATAACTAAATACAAAATAAAGTAAAGACAGCAAAAGCGACAGAAACAAAAAGAAAACAAAACAGTTATTATTAAAGCAAAAAAAAAGAAGAAATTATATTTACTAGACAAGAAAAAATACCACACTCACACACAAAAGAAAAAAAATAAAGAAAACTTAAAGTTTGTAGTATATCAACTATGTATTTCACAAAAATAGTAAATAACATAAAAAAACAAAAAAAAAATATTGTAGGACAAATTCTACTAAAAGTAACGAAGAAAACAAAAAAGAATTTTTTTTTAAACCTAGTGAAAACGCCCCGTACCCCAAGAACGCTGAAATGAGCTAAGTAAATGAGTAAAAAACGAGCCTAAAAAAGCGAAAAACAAATGCAAAGCCAAATTGTGGCAAAGCAGACGATCTAAAACTAAGCATATGAATATTTATATATGTATATATACATATATATATATATATATATATGTATACACATTAAAAAAAATATATATATGTGTATATATGCATAAATAAAAGAACAATTATATATGGCATTATATTACAGCAAGCGGAAAAATAATAATATACATAAAAGTAATATTTATAATAATGATTATATATGTATATGTAATAATTAATAAATATTTTAAGCGTATTAAGTTGAATTATAAAATAAACCACACACACTTCTGAGGATATCAAGGGTCTAAGAATAAATAAAAACTAATGAATTAATTAAAAATAAATAAATAAATGAATATAAAGCTAAATGTCAAACAAATTGTTTGTTTTCTTTTACTTAAAATTTCCCAAAATTTCAGCTATGGTATAAACTATATATGTACATATAGTACAAGCAGTAATATATAACTAAGTATGCTATGGCAATTTATGAAAATCTAGAAATCTCCCTCAGTTGTAAAGCTAGTTGGACCAAATTTTTTGTTAAATTAAAACATTGCCCAAAAAAGTTGTTCAAAATGTAAAATTGCTAATTTACATTTTTAATAATATTTAAATTCTGAAAAGCTCAAATTATTTGTAAAAAATAAATAGTTTCAATTTTACTTAGTTCGTATTTTGTGGAAATTTTATCAAGAGTAAAGAAATTGATTCAATTAAAAAACTTATAATCTGAATTACACACTGTAAATAGTGGTAAACATGTCGAAGGTTTGGCTATTTTAATAGCAATAATGTTTTTCGGCTTGCAATTCCCAAGTATATATATATATATATATATATATATATATATATATATGTACATTTGTTTCGCACAGTGTATATTGTATGCTGCACTTGCAGTTAGCACCGTGTCTCTATCTCTATCTCCTTGTCCCACTCTCTAACTGTTTCTCAAGCTGCATCATGTTGTTGCTTTCATTCTTAAATATTCAAATTTATACAAAGCATCTTCAGCTGCAGCAGCAGTTGTCGCTGTTTGCCAACTACAAACAATGTGTCAACAGAGCGCCTCAAACGGGACTGTTTGTTGGGAGGGGCGGGGTGGGGTGGGGTGTGTGTTAGGGGGTTCAGGGTGTGACTGTTGTTGCAGCCAGGTGGCTAGCTCTCAGGTAAGTTTCGGGCCGACTGACAGCGACAGCTGAAGAAAACTGCAACAAAAAATACAGAAAATACTAAAAGAAAAAAGAGAAACCCTCCTGATGCAGCTGCATTATTTATCATGAAGCGTTGAGCACTCGCCAAAAACTGAAGGGGTTGCGCCCCGGTATAAAAAAAACCCCCGCCTCCCTATCCCCATAATAAGTTTGGTTGAAGATGCGAAGACTGCGGGTCGAGGCTGTTTTTCGCTCGGCTCTTTGCATTTGAATTAAAGAGTACAGGCATCAGTCTCAACATCCTTAACATCCGACTCGCGCGTCCCCCTCATTCTCATCACTCTGCGCATCATCATCATCATCATTATGATAATCATCATCGCCGTCGTCATTATTATTATCTCTCGTTTTTGTTTAAGTGCCAGAAGCTGGCAACGTTTACATTTTTTGACAGCAGCCGCAAAGGCGAAGCCACCAGGCCGAGCCACTTTAACCACCTTAACCACCGTCGTCCCTGTCGCTGTCCCCCCCATTCAACCATTTCCAGTGCCAACATGCGTGAATATGTTAAAAATGCAACCTGTGTCGCTCGACCATTATAGATACCCTATACATTGCAGGAATTGCTTAGAAGGGTATGCTGAAACTCTGCAATTACATGAAACGATATTTTCGAGCTGATCAAGTATTTAATATGGTTCAATACATAGACTCTTGCAATATCGCTCTCTTTTGCTGCCGATAAATATCGATTTTCAAAATTCTAGAGCAGTTGAAAATCGAAATTTAATGGAATTATTCCAAATTGATTTTTGAATTCTAATCAAGAAACAAAAATTATGCTCATCTAAAATTAAAAAATTAACTTATAATTCAATTTAATTTCGATTTTCGATTACTCTTGTTAATACTTCCCAAACGATATCAGTTTTAAGACACAGCTTTTGAGGCCTTACATTTGTGAATAATGTATCGAATATAATATATATACATATATTTTTCTGATTTTTGGTAATGTGATTTCTAAGAATCAAGCCCTTTTTTCATAGTATATTAAAAACAAAACACATTAGTTTATTTTTTTTCGTGACGAGGGAAAAATAATATATGTATGTAAGTACATAAAGGTAAGTAGAAATAAGTAATGCCAAAGTAATTTGGAGCGGTTTACAGGTTAATTCATAGTCGGAGATCCTTAAGATGAGCACAGTTAGTTGTGCAGTTGTTGTTGTTGTTGTTATTGTTTTTGTTGTTGCATGTAATTCAAAGTATGCACATTCACTTGACATTCCAAAGCTGTCATTTCGTTTGGGCGCCTGTGCAAATATTTATGAGCAGCACTGTGCGCCAGTTTAAGGGCAGTGTGTGTGTGTGTGTGGGTTAGGTGTTAAAGGACTCGTCCCTTGTCTTTCCAACTGTCTAATGAGCACCGGGCTGCATCATCAATGCGCCCAGCTCGACTTTTAACGCACCACGATGTGGTCTAGGGACCGAGTCAGGATGAGAAGCGGGAGCAGGAGCGGGATTCCTAACAGTGAGCGCTAATGGGCAGTGGACAGTTGGCAACATTCGCGCGTAATCAGCTTACGTAAATGTGCGTGTGGCTGCGGTCAAATGTAGCTGGAGGATTTACGCAAAAAGGATTTTCATGCTTTAAGCCAACAAGGAACTGGAGCAGCGGCAGCTGCCAGGACAACGCCAAGACGTTAAGTCGCAGCTGCTTAGTAACCAGCCAGTCAAGTGACTGACCAGCCCAACAACAACAACAAAAAAATGGGCGTGGCAGCCGCTGCACCTGCACATCCAAGGACGAAGGACATAGGACAAACGTGCAACTTAAAAGCCGCAAAAAAACGAATAATTTCTGGAATGGCAATCGATTGTTTTTGACTGCCACGTTTTTACTTGCGGGCATCCTTATGGATCCTTGTCCACACAAGCTTATTCAAATCAAAGTGCCCGCTTGGCTGCTGCCTCAGGAATTCGACAGAGTTGTCCGTTTATGGCATTTGGGGCATTGTCACCGGTTTTCTCAGCAGGACACTCAATTGTCCAAGTCACATTGCTGGCATTGTTTGGCCAAACAGACGCCAAATCACAGAATCGAACTGTTGTCAATGGCCAGCTATCAAATCCTGTGGCGTTCGAAATTCCAACAGTGAAACAAGAATGTTGCCAGCACATCCTGTGCAATACTTCTTGTTATTTATCAAAAAAAAAAATGTATATATATATAAATATAAAAATACCCCATTCGTAAAAAGAACGCTGTTGACGTATTTTCTTTGAGTGATTTAAAACCAAAACAAGAATTTCGTTACGTCATATTCTCAATAATACTATAATCATTATACCCTGAACCCATTGAAAATGGGTGAAACAGGGTATTATGGTTTTGTTGAAATGTATGTAACAGGTAGAAGGAGGCATCTCCGACCCCATAA
>SCDY01002176.1:0-16579 GCA_004143825.1 Drosophila micromelanica | reverse complement strand
CTTATTAAGTGCCGAGAGTTTGTGTGTATGTGTTAAATGCTGGGTTCAGGGTATCTCCTAGTCGGGAGGTCCCGACTAGAGCAATCTTACTTGTTTCGTAATAGGATGAGTATTCGTACCTGGAATCCATCGCTGCTGGCCTGCATGGATCGATGCTTGCAGTTGGCCGCCCAGCGGCGGATGGTGGGTCGATCCTTGGGATAGGCGTAGAGGCGCAGCTGATCGCTGCGACGCTGGAAGCAGCTGAGCACCGAACAGTAGTTGGCCCAGATGTGCTGGAGCGCCTGTTTGTTCTCCTGGCTGTCGGCAATGTTGCCGTTGTGCTTGGCATTCGGTATGACGTAGTCGTTGTGGCCCAGCTTCAACGTAGGCAGCGCCCAGCTGCGCAGCTGCTGCTTGCAAATGGCCTCCGGCTCGAAGTGTTGTTGGCAGATGAACAGATGCTGTGCGTCGACCAGGCGCGGCTGCTGCTGCGTGTTCACCAGCCACTTGAGCAGCGAAGTCTCCGCGCTGGGAAACCGAAAGAGTCGATTGAGGGCGTTCGCCTGCTGGCCGCAGCTGGGTATGCAGCAGGTGCGCAGCTTGCCGCGCGGACTCGGGCTGGCGCTGGCGCTGGGACTGATGCTCAGCACAGGCGCCAGATCCGTTTTGATGCGCAGCGGCAGCTCGAGCGGCACAGGCGACGCTGCTGGCTTTGCAACTGAAGTAATTGCTGCTGAAGTTATTGCTGCTGAAGTTATTGCTGCTGAAGTTATTGCTGCTGAAGTTATTGCTGCTGGCGGATTATCGCTGACTGGCGGCGGATTGTGATAGATATCGGTGTCCTCGTGGTTCAGCCGGAGCGTGGGCACCGCCCACTGCTTGGGACGCACCGAACCCAAGCTGCGCGGCTCAAAGTGTAGCATGCAGATGCGATAGGCGTGACGGCGTTCGTCCTCGTAGGATATCTTGGTGTTGTGCAGCCACTTGGCGCACAAATCCGGACATTTGGGCAGCTGGGTCAGCCGCACGTTGTCCGTGTACTTGGAATTGCAGCCGGGCACCGCGCAGCGCAATTTCATGGCCATGGTGGAGTCGGCGATTACCTCGTAGGTGTCCTGCAGCTGGCGCAGCGTCATCTCCGGCAGCTCCTTGGGCAGGGGCACCTGCTCGTACAGCTGCATGAAGTGCATCACGCACAGCTGGGCGTGGCTGGCCAGCTGGGGGCGGGGCAGCTGCAGCCAGTCGAGCCAGGCCTGCTGCACGAGCGGATGATCGGGCAGGTCGTAGGCCCGATACAGATTGAGACGGGCACACGGACAGCTGGGCACCAGGCAGCTGCTGGCGGCGGAGGTGACACTGGTGACGCTGCTGCACCGATAAATTTTGGGATCGCTGTGGCCCAGCTTCAGTGTGGGCACCGATGCATCCGGCTCGAAGTGCTCCTCGCACAGCCACGCCTGAACGGGGTTCGTGTCCTTCGGCAGTTTCAGATTGTGCAGCCATTTGCGCAGCAGCAGGCGATCCTTGGGCAGGCGGTGCAGCCAGACATCGTACTTGCCACAGCTGGGCAGGATGCAGCAGCGTCGATTAATCGTCGCCAGATCCGGCGGCACCACCTCCACATCCTCCAGCTTCCTTTTGCGACAGTGTTTCAGGCTCGAAAGCCGAAAAACCGAATGCTGCGGCTGTGCATCATAGATGCCATCCACCGCCTGCCCAGTGCAGCTATAGGCGAGTGGCGTCCCGTGACCCACATTGATCGTGGGCACCGCATTCTGCTTCAGCTTGCGCGTGCCCAGCACCTCCAGCTCGAAGTGTTCGATGCAGACGCGTCCCACGCACTCGTCCAGCTCCAGCTGCAGATTGGCGGACCACTTGAGCAGCTGCTGCCGATCCTTGGGAAAGCCAAAGGTGCTCAGCTGGTGGCTCGCCGTGCGCTGCTTGCGGCAGTGCTTCAGGCAGCAGATGGGTGTCACATTGTTTACGGTTCTTTCGCGACGGACCGGCGTCGGTGGCGGCGGCGGCAGCTCCTCCAGCTTGATGGGCACAGTGTCCGGCAGCAGCAGCTCATCATCGTTGCCGGATATATCTTGATCATCATCATCATCATCATCATCGTAGTTATCATCATCTGCATCTTCAGCTGCATCTGCATCGCCTTCAGCGGAATTGTCATCGCTGTGCTGCTCGGCAAAGGTCTCAACGAGTTCCAGAGGATCGAAATAGCCATGATCCTCCTCCTCCTCCTCCTCCTGATGCTGCTGCTGCTGCTCCTCCTCCTCCTCTTCATGCTGCTTTTCTGTCTCCTGCTCCTCTTCATGATCGTTCTCTGGCAGCTCCTCATCCATTTGCTCACTCTTTACCTTTACCACCGACTCCAAGCTACCCGCTTCCTCCTCTTCCTCATCCAGCTCCTGTTCCTGCTGCAGTCCCGCCTTGATGGCCTCATTGTCAAAGACCACGTCCTCGTTGTGGCCCAGATTCAGCGTGGGCACCGCACCCGTCTTCAGCTTCAGCTTGCCGCGCACCATCGGCTCGAAGTGGTCCGCACAGATGCGGCCGCGACACTGATCCGGCGCCAGCCGCAGATTGATGCGCCACTTCTCGAGCAGCTCCTCGCTACGCGGATAGCGATAGGTGCGCAGATCGTTGTCGATGCTGCGCCGCTTGCGACAGTGGGCCAGCGCGCAGGTGGGCGTAAAGAAGCCCGGTATATTCTTTGGATTCTCGTAGATGGGCTGCTCCTGGTGGCCCAGCTGCTGGGTGGGCATGGCCCAACTGCGCAGCTGCTTGCCATCGATACATCGGCGATTGAAGTGGAGGCTGCAGACGCGCGTCGTCCGGTCCACGTCGGCGGCGCTGAGGCGCAGATTGTGGCGCCACTTGCTCTGCTGCTGCTTGCCGCTGGGAAAGGCAAAGAGGCGGGCGCCGTGCTCCAGACGGCCGCGCCGGCAGCTCGCCACGCAACACCTCAGCTCCGTCAGGGATCGCTTGTTTGTGGCCTGTTCAAAAAAAAAACGTGGGTTCTATTTAAAATTAAACTATGGATTAGCTAATCCGCGGCTCACCTGGCTCTTGTGGCTGATCTCTTCATCCTCGTCCGGCTCCTCCAGTTTGATACGCAGACCCAGACTATCGTGGACTCGTCGCTGGCGTCCAAACAGGTTGCTCTGCAGCTCGTCGGGATTGACATGGTACAGATCCTCGGTCTCATCATGGCCCAGCTCCAGCGTGGGTATGGAGCCAATGTTCAGTCGCGTCTTGCCAATGCAGATGTCCTCGAAGTGCGCATTGCAAATCTTGTACCGTTCGCGCTCCCTGAAGTTCAGATGATCTAGCCGGAGATTGTGGCGCCAGCGCTCGAAGAGCACCGGATCCTTGGGGAAGCTGTTCATCTGCACCTCGTCGAATTTGCGCGTCTTGCCGCAGGTGGGCACACAGCACTTGAACACCGGGTCCACGTAGCGGTCCTCCGGCCGGGGATTGGGTATCAGCTCGATCTGGGCATCGTCGTGGCCAAGCGTCAGCGTGGGTATGGCCCACTTGAACAGATGCTTCGGGCCGATGCAGTCCGGCTCGAAGTGGCGATTGCAGATGCGGACACCGATGCAGTCGACCGGATTCATTTTGAGATTGTTGCACCACTTCCACAGTAGATCCTCGTCGTCACTGGGGAAACGGAAGAGTCGCACATCCGGCTGCTCCTTAGCCGCGTCACAGCCCTCGACGGTGCAGTGCTCATCGACGAACGCCTGCGCCTCATTCGGATAGATGTCGTCGTCGTTGTGGCCCAGCTCCAGTGTGGGAATGGCGCCGGCGCTCAGTCGCTTCCCGTTGAACGAGTGCGTCTCGAAGTGCAGCGAACAGATGCGATACTGCTGGCGCATGGCGCCGCGTGGTCGCATCCGGATGTTGTGCATCCATTTGCGCAGCTGGGAGGGACTGTGCGGCAGACGGAACAGTTGGACACCCTGCGAACGCTGCCGGCGGCAGCTCTCCACGATGCAGACGCGCTGCAGACACAGCTTGTTGGCCTTGAGCTTGGCGGGATTTTGGTAGATCTTGTAGCCGGGCGGCGTGTTCAAGTCGAGCGTGGGCACCGCCAACGGCACCGGGCACTTTTTGCTGAGCACATGCGGCTCAAAGTGGGCGGAGCAGAGACGCCGCTGGGCGCTGCCCACAGGCGGCACCTGCAGATTGTGCGCCCACTTGGCCAGCGTGGCGCGATTCAGCTTGGGGAAGCGATACAGCTGAACGTTGTGCAGCGCGCGCACCTTGCGGCAGTGTGGCAGGCAGCAGCGCGGCACCCACGTCGGCTTGATGGTGGTGCCACGGCTGCCCGCCCTATCCGTCGTCTGGAGATGCGTGCGCCGCTTGTAGAGCATCTGCTGCTCGGGATTTTCGAAGAGATTCTCAATGTTGGTGGCCAGATTGAGCGTGGGAATGGCCCAGGGCCGCATCCGCTTGCCAATGCAGTGGGCCTCAAAGTGCAGGTTACAGATGCGCATGCTGGGCAGCTGGGCAATGTCCAGCTGGAGGTTGTGCGCCCACTTGGTCAGCACCTGTGACTCCTCGGGCGGGCGATATAGCTTGATGTCGTCGACGCTGGGATTGCGCTTGCAGCTCTCCACACAGCACTCGCCCTGCTCCTCGCCATTGTTGGGCGCACTGGGACGCGCATAGAACTCGGCCACCTGCTCGGCGGTGGGCAGCGGATACGCGATGTTCTCGTGGCCGAGGACGAGCGTGGGCACCGCCCACTTCTCCAGACGCTTGTTGCGCAGACAGCGCTCCTCGAAGTGCACCTCGCAGATGGCATCGTTGAAGAGCTTGCTGCCATCCGGCACGGGTCGCTGCAGATTGGCGCACCACTTGGTCAGCAGGGCGATGTTGCTGGGGAAGCGATGGAGATTGGCGTGATCCCGATCCCGGTTGCGCTTGCATACGGCCACACAGCAGGTTTCGCGTATGTTCAGCTTCTTGATCACGTCCGGATTGCGATGAATGTCCTCGTCGTCGTGGCCCAGATGCAGCGTGGGCACCGCAAACGGACGCATGCAGCCGCCAATGCAGTAGGGCTCAAAGTGCAGGCTGCATATACGCATCCCCTTGTGCATCTTCTCCTCGGGTATCTTCAGATTGTGGCACCACTTGCGCATCTGCTCCGGCCGCCTCGGTATCGTATGGAATGTGATGTTCTCGTTGTTGTGCCGCTTGCTCTCGCAGCTGGGCACACAGCACACGTCCATGCTGTCGCTGACATTGAGGCCGCCGGCCGCGGCACCCATTCCCACATAGGATGCACTCTGCTCCGGATCCACGTAGTGCGACGCCGAGCTGGCCGAGGAGGATGTGGATGCGGCCGAGTGCCGCTGATATTTGTGATGCACGTGTGACTGTTGTTGCTGCAGCTGATGCTGATGTTGCTGCTGCTGCTGCTGGTGCAGTTGTTGCTGGTGATTGTGGGTGGGCGTCGAGGGCGACGGCGGCGGCCACAGCTCGTTCTCGTAGATGTTGAAGGTGTCATTGTGGCCCAGATGCAGCGTGGGTACAGCGCCTAAAAGTGAAATTAATGCATTATTATTATGATAAATTATGAAACTCGTTCAGAATGTGAAAATGAGTGTATTGGGTGTGTGCATTATTCCTCGCTGTCTATGGACTTGAATCTTGGAAATTATCCGTATAAGATAAAGTTTTGAGATTTTATTACATATTTTAATTTATAAAAATGTTTAAGATTAAAGTTCTCGGACCCATAATTCTCATATTTTAAACTCCCATAGTTTTGTCAAAACTGAACCGATGTATATGTTTAATCGTATTTTTTCGAAAACAATTTTTTTTCTTTATTTATAATTAATATTTTTATTCTCTGAACTTATTAAAAGATATGGAATTATGGTTTTGTGAAGTTTTTCTTCTAGCGCGTGAAAGAAAAAGGATTTTTTTTTTGTTTAAATTTAAAGTTATAACAGATTTTTTCGATCCCTGATATCAAGAGGCTATTCGTGACAACATTAAAAATACTGTATCTTATTTCATAATAATAGAAGCACTGGAATTACTTACCCGGAGACAGTTTGCGCAGTCCCAACGCCTCCTTGATGAAGTGGGCGCTGCATATTTTGTGGTTCTTGCCGCGATAGACGGCCGGATCGAGACGTAGATTGTAGCACCAGCGTCGCAGCAACACCTCGTCTCGGGGAAAGCGATAGAGCGACATGTTAAAGTCTGAGGAGCGGCTGCGTCGACAGAAGTTGAGACAGCAGCGCTTCTCCTCCACATAGAGGTTCTTTGGATTGTCATGGATCTTGCCGTACTGGGCGCCCAAATGGAGGGTGGGCACAGCCCAGGGCTTCAGTCGGAACTTGCCGATGCAGCGCTCCTCGAAGTGGCGGCTGCAGAAGTGTCGCGGCTCCTTGGCCTGGACGGGCAGGCGGGCGTTCTGGCACCATTTGATCAGGCTCTTGATGTCCTTGGGGAAGTTGTAGAACTTGAGATTGCTTTCGCCGCGCTGGCTGGTGCAATTGGGCATGCTGCAGCGGGCCACCTCCCCGGTGGTAAAGGTGTTGGTCAGCTCCCGGTTCTGATACAGATTGGCCACATCATCGTGGCCCAGATTGAACGTCGGCACCGCCCAGTAGCACAGCGAATAGCGATTGATGCAACGCTTGGGGAAGTGCATGCTGCAGATGCGAAATGTGGCATAGCTCGAGGCCGGAATGTGGAACATCTTGAGGTTGTGCAGCCACTGGTGCAG
Source organism: Drosophila micromelanica (assembly GCA_004143825.1). Taxonomy (NCBI): domain Eukaryota; kingdom Metazoa; phylum Arthropoda; class Insecta; order Diptera; family Drosophilidae; genus Drosophila; species Drosophila micromelanica. The sequence continues at coordinate 9,834 of SCDY01002176.1, read as the reverse complement.
ATACTTCTCGTCCTTGGGAAACGTGAAGAACTGCAGCGTGGGGCTGGTGCTCTTGCGCACACCGCACAGCGGCACACAGCAGAGCGCATCCTCCGATTCGTCCAGCGTGGAGGAGTGCGCCTGCGGACCACCAATTGCGGCGCCGCTGCCATGGAGTGAATTGTCGCTGCCGTAGGCATTGTTATAGCTGCTGCTCTCGTGCAGACTGTAGCCGGACTCGCTGGTGGAGTTGCTGTAGCTGCGCTCCAGCTTCACATTCGCCTCGCTCTTCATCGCCGAGGCGTACAAGGCGGCTCCATCGGCATTCGCCTGGCGCTGCTGCAGCAGTGAACTGAGCGCCGCCGTTGCCGGCAGAGCGTTCGTCTTGTGGTGCGACGGTGTCACTGGAAATGGAAATGGGGCTTAGCAAGACTAACCGAGAGACGGTTAACTGCACTTTTGACTCACTTTCAATGGTGCCCATGTGGCAGTCCTGCAGCTTGTAGTTGCCCTGCGTGTGCTGTGGATGTTGTTGTTGTTGCTGCTGCTGCTGCTGTTGTTGCTGTTGCTGTTGTTGCTGCTGCTGCTGCGGCTGATGGGCAGCTGCATAATACTTGCCACAGAAGTAGGGCGCCGCCAGTCGATGCTCGTGCAGCTCTAGCGCCGTTTGGTACCACAATCGGCAGATGGGGCAGTCGTAGCGCTGCTGGAACTTGTGCTGCGGCAGATGGGCGTAGATCTGTTCCCGCGTCGCAAATGTCATCGAGCACATCTGCACAAGGGCAACAGTAATTAATCAATAGAGAATGAAATTAGCAGCCCACTTACGTTGCACACAAAGCTGTCGTATTCGTGCTGCATGTACTCATGCGACTCGCACTCGGCAATTGTATCAAAGTGCTTGCCACAATATTTGTGGCAGAAGAACTTGTCGGCTCGATGGAGCTGCTTGTGCTTCTGCAGCTCCTCGATGCCCGTGAAGGACATCGGACAGATGTTGCACTTGAACTCGTACTCGTGTATGCTGCAGTTGCTCTCGGCCACATGTCGCAGGTATATGTGCTTCTTGAAGAACACCTCCTTGCAACGCTGGCAGATGGGCAAACTCTCCGAGGAACGTTCCGTTTGCAGCTTGCGCCGCGGATAGCTGAGCGGGTTCTATACAAATATGCAATGGAATAGAATATAATTAGAATACAATTTCACGAGGTATTCAACAAGTGCTCACCTTTTGGTTGCCATAGGCCACGTCCTTGACTGTTAGCTCCACCTTGGGACTCAGCATGTCGTCGCCGAATTCGGGAAATTTACTAAAATCGGCAAAGGGCGTATTATCATCAATATAATTGGACTTGAACGCATGTTCCTCAATGGGCTCAGCTGCAAAACAGAACAAATATATACAAATATATTAAAATTGATTCATATATAATATTAAGCATTATCTTAAATCTTTATCGAATTAATTTCGCTCTGTCTGATTTTGCACTTAAACGAATTTCATTTTAATTTTAGAAATCTATTTTTATAGCCTTATCGACACAAATCTTCGGTGCACATACATACATATATAAATACGATTTTTACAAATAAGAAAACCTCTCACTTTTTATTATACTTCTCTATACATGTATATTTAAAGTTTATTTAAAATACAAAATAAACTTTTTTTTAATCAATTTTAATTCTAAAACTTAAAAAAAAAACAACTATCTTCTGATTGTTTATATTCTTACTACAAATTGGATACAGAAAATGCAATCTAAATACAATTTACAGAGAGACGAAAGCCGTAAAACAAAAGAGGAATTTGAAATTGAATTATTATTATCTTAGACAGTATTTCGGATTTAATTATAAAAAACATGTTAAAAAACAATAAAAGTAAAAATAATTACACTTTTTAGATTCTGTTACAGAAAGCAGAAAGCTAGATGGACAGACAAATTATATAGGTGATAATACTGATCCAGTATACGAAAGATTTCTCTTTTATGCATTACAAAATTAATATACTTATATGCGTATGAAAAAGTATCTTCTATAAAACTTTAGCTCAATTTTTCCAGTTTTATATTGTTTGCTTTGAGTTATTCTCGTTGCATTGATAACCACGAATACAAAGATAACAGAAGCGAGAGTGTTTTGCTTTTCCCTTTTCTATTTACATGCTCAAATATAACATGTGCTTAAAAATTTTCCCCAAGAATAATAAAAGGAAAATGATTGACAAAGAATTTTATATTTTCGTTGTAATTAATTTGGTTCTGTTTTTATAATGATAGTTGAAAGTTATTATATCATTAAAATGCTTTCTTTGGATATTATATACATACATAGGTGTTCATTATATAGGCCCCGCCCTGATGGTTATGAAAGACTATTCTATGCACACATAGGTTATAATCTATTTGGGAACGAGAAAAGGTTACATAAGAATCGAGACTTGAAAGTGAGAATCAACACACACGCACACACAATCAAAATGTCATCTATAGATGGATGTGTGCGTGCATGGTGTAGGGTTATAGCCGGTAATATAAAGCATCTATCTGAGCATATATATATATGCAATATATGAGTACATAAAATATATATCAGATAGATACACACACGCACACAGCTGAAGCTACAGATACAGAGCGTAGACGAACCGAAAAACCGAAAACTGAAACTGTTAACCGAAAACCCAACCGAATGGAATAAACGCAAAAAACCTCAGCGTAACTCAGCTCTGAAACGTAAACCGTTTTTATTGATTCGGCGACGCCAAAAACGGAGCTACTTAGGCTATAGGAAAATATACTATGGGAGCTCCCCCTATTTAAAGTAACAGTAACTGTGTATGTGCTCGCTCTCTCTCTCACTCTCACTCTCTCTATTTTCGCTCACTTTTGTTTCCTATGCTCTGCGTGTGTACCAATTGCTTATTACGAGGGTGGATCAAAAAGTATTAAATTACTAAGAATGCACTTTTAATATGAATCTTATATGTGTGGAGCATCAGTCCACATATAACCCAAGACATTCACTGAAGCATGTATCAGTTAGATCTTAAGTTGCAACTGTAACAGTGTACAAACAAAAAAAAAAACGAGAATTTAAAATTATAAAGTTTTGTTGTTCAAACAAATCTTATGTTATATCAACAACTGAAACATGCAAGTTGTTTTTAAATGTTGATGTCTATTTTTCAAAATACTCCCATTTTTCGTAACGTATTGCACCATTTTTATGGTGAAAGACAAATAAATGAGATAAATGTGAAAAATTAGCAGATATATCAATTTGAAAGTTAGTGATGTGCAGAGCCCCAATCTTACACGACAACTTCTTGATCCACCCTCATACAATTAGTCAGTTTAGTGCTTATGTGAGTGTGTGTGTGCTTCGATATCGATATCCTTAAAGCTCGATACTTACATTTTATTATCATTTCGCCGCTGGCATCGAGCGTGTGACGATTGGCGGCGGGTGCTGGTGGCGGTGCCATAGGATTCTGGAAAAGTTGTTGTTGTTGTTGTTGTTGCTGATGCCGTTGTCTATCATCGGGCAGCTCCAAAGGCTCGCTTTTTATATATGGATACGCGCCGTGCATAAGGCTGTGAGGCATGTACGCGCGTTGACTGAGCTGTTGCTGTTGTTGTTGTTGCTGTTGTTGTTGTTGGTATTGCAGCAGCTGGTTGTGCGCATAGGCCACATTATTTGCCTCAAGGTTATAGCCCACCCCAGCCGCAGTCGCAGTTGCAGCGCCATAATAATGCGTGCCAGCAGCAGGAGCTCCTGCATTGCCGTATGCATTCATAATGTTGTTGTTGTGGTTGCTGCTGCTGCTGCTGCTGTTATTGTTGTTGGTCTTGCAGGGCGACGCAAAGGCAGCGGCCGCATGCGGCTGGTGGTGGGGCGGGTAGGAAGCAACATGTGAGTACCAACTGTGCTGCTGTTGCTGCTGCTGCTGCTGATGTTGTTGTTGTTGCGGCTGTTGTATTTGTTTATGTTGTATATGCTGCTGTTGATAGTAGAGCTGATGTTGTTGTTGTTGAAGATGATGCGAATGCGGATTAATGTTGTGTTGTGACATTACGAGGGAGCGCGATTAATAATTCGATTTTGGCAAACTTTGTTTTTACCGTTGTTAGCTTATTAGAAAAAAACACTAGCGAACTTTCTCTCTATCTCGCTCGCACTCACGCTCTGTCTTTCTCATTTGGCGTCGTCTTTTATATACCAGTTTTTCAGTGTGCTGCCCCCACCCCCCGCTTAAGATTTGTGCGTGCTTGCGCGTGTATGTGTGTCTGTATCGAAATGTCAATTATATGCATTACGAATCGCATGTAATTAAGACGTCGCCTGCAATCAAAGCGCACGCATTATCACTAATTTACACTGGACCCACAACATTCTTTGCACCAATTGGAATTTGTTTGACAGATTTTCAACATTATTTTCGTTTTTCGTATGCGTTGTTTTAGCGCGACGCGACACAACAAACTCCTGCGTGCGTGCATGTGTGTGTCTGTGTTTAGTATGGTTGCCTAGTGATGTGATATCAGTGATGGTGGTGCAAAGCTTATTCGCATATTGTTATCGATTGGAAAACATCGTATAAGAGCGATAAAAAGCAGATGTCTCATTTGAAAATATGATATCTTATGAGAATAATAGTTTTAGTAAGATTTAAGTAGTATCTCTTGTTTGAAATATATTATTCCTATAAGCATAATAACTATATTTATTTATTCTTCAACGTAAACAAGACTTTTTGCTTTTATTATGTAATCTTAGGCCCCACTACGCTTAGACGCTGCTGCAGCTGCGCCTTCAGCAGCTCCCCATCTGGTTCCAGGTGCTGCTCGGCCAACTCGTCGAGCGTTTTGCGCAGTTGTTTTTTAACGTAAGAAATGCGTGCCGAGTTCCTGGCCGAGATTGGCAGTATGTGTTCGAATTTGAGCAGCCTGTTGGGGCGCACTTCCGCGGGACACGCGGCTAGGCCACTGGCCAGATCCTTGATGTTGGGTTTAAGCTTGGACAGAATTTCCTGTGCGCCTTCCTTGTCCATTTTGTTGAGCAGCAGCACGCAGGGCTTCTCCAGCAGCGCCGGATCGTAGAGCTCCAGCTCCTTGTTCAGCGCATAGATGTTCGTCAGGCAGTCGCGATGCGGGTGCCGCGGGCTCAATTGAAAGCCAAAGATGTCCACCATGAAGAGCAGCAAACGCGTGCGTTCGATATGCTTGAGGAACTTGTGGCCCATGCCAAAGTTTGCGTGGGCGCCCTCAATAAGACCCGGCAGATCGGCCAGGCTGATGGACCGCAAGTCGCTGTACTCAATGGTCCCGATCTGCGGGCGAATTGTGGTAACTGCAGGGCGAATAAATCAAAGATTTAGTCAGGAGAATGCCCCACAGATCGTCGATTACTCACATGGATAGGCGGCAATCTTGGGCTTGGCATTGGAAATGGCTTTCAGCAGCGTGCTCTTGCCGGCATTGGGAAAACCCACCAGGCCCACATCGGCGATGAGTTTCAGATCCAGGCTCACGGTGCGATTTTCGCCGGGCCGGCCTAGGAAGTTATTGCCCGTGCAGCCCCCAGTGCCGCCGCCGGCCACAATGAAGCTGGCCTCGTGCTCGTTCAGGTCGGCCAGCAGCCGCTGCTGTTCGTCGTACACCTGGACGCCCACCGGCACCTCAATGCGCTGATCGACGCCGCGTCGTCCGAAGATGCTCAGCTTGCTGCTGTCCTCGCCGCTGGTCGCTGACACGCGTTTATCCTTAAGGCTCTGCGCCACTTTGCGCAGCGTTAGGCCCTCCTTGGCCACAAAGTAGACGCAGCCGCCCTGGCCACCAACTCCTCCGTATTTGGGCAACCCATTGCCGCCATGTCCGCCGCGCACCGTTAGCCGCAGCGTGTCCAGGAAGCTGGGACGAAAGTGTGCGCGCGCGGGCTGCAGAAATGGTCGGTTAATCGAGTTTGTATGTAATTTAATTGATTAACTTACCGATTTTGTGGACTTTAGTAGGAACTTGAACAATTGCACCATCGCGCACAGCTGAGCGATCTGTGAAGGCTGGTATGCTGTGCACAGGGAGCCCAGCATGAAATGTGCCTGATAATTTCATAGCATATAAGGGCCAACTTATAAACAAGCTGATAAATTAATAATAATTAAATAATAAAAGAAATAATATACTTCTGATAAACAAGAACAACATTTTAATAAATATACATATATTCTGTTTGGTTTTTCAGACAAGTTGTCAGTACGATGCAGCTCTGCGCGGCATTGCAATCGATAAGCCTATCATCGAAACGCAACAGCTGATTTTGGGCACGTGCGATTTGTTTGTTGTGCTAAAACCTCTTTTAGTACATGTATAGCTGCGACATGGAGCCGGGCATTTGTTACATTAAGCCAGAGTATGTGCTGTTGTCTTATAAATAAATAATAATATTAATATGAAGCTAACAACTTGAATCTCTATAGATATTTGTTGGCTGAGTCAAATAATGGCGCCAGCAGCGAGCCTAGCACTACAAATGAGGGCGACTCGAACAAAAGAAAACATGCGGAGGACGCAGACGCTCCGTACGAGGCGGACAAAAAGCGCGGTGGCAAAAAGGAGCGCAAGCGTGGCCAAAACAAAGTATACAAACCCAATTTAATTGTAACTATGTACTTGCTCATCCTATTGTCTGCGATTAGAACCGGCCCGTCTTCAAGGACGAGCGCTTCTCGCATCTTTGCCACTCGCTGATCGATGGAGCTGGCGGGCCGCCCTGTGCCCTGCCCAACTGCCGCTATGTGCACGATTTGGAGGCGTTTTTGGCCGGAAAGGGCGAAGACCTGGGCAAGGAGTGCTATGTGTACAGCACGAAGGGCTATTGTGGACGTGGCGTCACCTGTCGCTTTGCCCAGGCGCACACAGATGCACAGGGCAGGAACATGAGGGCGGAACACTACGACGAACAGGCCCCGCAGACCACATGCAACGGCATCAGCTCAGGTGCGTTGACATAACTAATCTCATTGTTGTTATTACTGATGATCGACTTTAAGCAGAGCTGCAGGTGCGGCTACGGAAACACGACTACGACTTCAGTCGTAGCAAGGAGCTGATCAAGCAGGCGGAGCAGCTGCGCGACGCGCGGAAGCAGCAGCAGCAGGCGGCGACCGTTGAGCAAACAGAGGAAGGAGCACCAGCAGAGGCGCCAAAAGCCACGCCCATTGGCAGCGCCATCGATGAGGCCCAAAGTGGACGCGATGCTCCACGCCAGCCGGTGGTTGATTTCCGTGAGAAGCTGCTGCTGTCGCCGCTGACCACGGTGGGCAATTTGCCATTTCGGCGCATCTGCAAGGAGTTCGGCGCGGACATCACCTGCGGCGAGATGGCCTGCGCTGTGCCGCTGCTCAAGGGCCTGGGCCAGGAGTGGGCGCTGACCAAGCGCCACGAAAGCGAGAACATCTTTGGCGTGCAGCTGTGCGGCAACAATCCGAACGTGATCTCGCAGGCGGCGCAGGTGCTGCACGAGACGTCGCGCGTCGACTACATCGATCTGAACATTGGCTGTCCCATCGATCTCATCTACCAGCAGGGCGGCGGCAGCGCCCTAATGCGACGCACCAACATCCTCGAGCTGTCCGTGCGCAGTTGCGCAGCTCTGTCCGACCGGCTGCCGTTCACCGTGAAAATGCGCACGGGCATCTATGCGGACAAGAGTGTGGCGCACGAGCTGCTGCCGCTGGTGGAGCAGTGGGGCGCGTCGGCGGTGACGCTGCACGGACGGTCGCGCGAACAGCGCTACACGAAGCAGGCCAACTGGACGTACATTGAGCAGTGCGCGGCGCAGGCAAAGGAGATGCCCGTCATTGGCAACGGCGACATACTCAGCTACGAGGACTTTGTGGAGCGACGAACTCTGGCGCCGCACGTTAGCTCGGTGATGATAGGCCGCGGGGCGCTGATCAAGCCCTGGCTATTCCAGGAGATCAAGCAGCAGAAAGTCTGGTCGCCCACATCCGGACAACGGTTCGAGATGCTGCGTCGCTACTGCAACTACGGCCTGGAGCACTGGGGCTCCGATACCAAGGGCGTGGAGAGCACGCGCCGCTTCCTGCTCGAGTGGCAGTCGTTCCTGTATCGCTACATACCCGAGGAGCTGCAGCTGTCGCCGCCGCAAAAGATCAACGCACGACCGCAAAAGTATCGCGGACGTGACGAAATGGAAACACTGATGAGCTCTGGCAACGCATCCGACTGGGTGAAGCTCAGCGAAATGCTGCTCGGCCCAGTGCCAGAGGGCTTCAGCTTTGTGCCCAAGCACAAGGCGAATGCCTTTTAGGCGGCAGCTGCAGAAGGCTTCACTGCGGCCGGACTCCCAGTGTCGCTTACCTTGAGCTTGAGTACAAAAGGAATTGCTTAAAGGTAGTTTTGTTATCTATTAGGTTTTCTATCTATATATAAATATATCATAATACGTGTTTGACTTGTGATGCGGTACAACAGATTTTGTGAATTTGTCGATTTTTAGAGGAGCCCACTAAAAATGGGTGAAAAGGTTTTGTGGTGAAGTATTTAATAAGCACATGGAGGTATCTTGGCAAACATCACCAGGAAACTAGAAGATCTTAATACTTTATATGACGCGGTTATTCAGCGAATAAGCCCAAACCCAATATACTCTTTTCACATTATCAGCCCACAGATTCTCCCAAATATCGTTATTTATTCAAAATATCTATGAAAATAAAACACATCATTGTATATAGCTGAGCGCCTCGGTGACATCCAATTTGGAGCCCAGGAAGATGGGACTGCGTTCGTGTATCTTTTCGGGCACAATGTCCAGTATGCTGATCTTGCCATTGCTGGCCAGACCGCCGGCCAGGATGACAAGGAACGCCATCGGATTGCATTCGTAGAGCAGGCGGAGTTTGCCATTTGGCGCGGCTTTGGTCGCTGGATAGAGGAAGATGCCGCCGTATTTGATGGTGCGATGCACATCGGCCACCATGGAGCCAATGTAGCGGCAGCCATAGGGCTTACCCTTGCTGGGATCCTTTTTGGCCGCAACGTAGTTGGCAACGCCCGTCTCCCAGTCGGCGGCATATCCCTCGTTGATGGAATAGATCTTCCCCTTGTCGGGGATGCGCATATTCGGATCGGTTAGAATGAACTCACCAATGGCCGGATCCAAGGTGAAGCCGTTCACCCCACTGCCCAGACCCAGCACAATGGCCGTGGCGGAGCCGTAGAGCGCATAGCCCGCAGCCACCAACTTATTGCCCGGCTGCAGTGCATCATTGACGGTGGGCTCGCCCGTGCTCGTCTTGCGGTAGATGGCGAAAATGGAGCCAATGGACACCATGCAGTCGATGTTGGACGAACCATCCAGTGGGTCAAAGCAAACAATGTATTTGCCCTGCAAAACGAGGATAAATTAGAAATGAGTACAAAAATGTAACAAAAGTCAAAATGCGGCCAAAGTGGAAAGAAAAAACATGCTTATCAATTCCTTCGGGAACTAAAGCTGAAAGATATAGAACTAGAATCGGGAACACCCGATTAGAGTATTCTCTTTTAATTTTGTATGTTTATACAGTATTTTATTCAGTCTAGGTCTATGGGTCTGTATTCAAATAAAACAGAACCCAAGAATTTTTCGACTGTTCTGTGCTATGTTTACGGAGCGTCGCCAGTGCCATACCGGATCCGGATTTGATGCTCATTAAGCAGGTGGAACAGGTCACTGGAGCACTTATAACAAGTGAGAAGGCTCTAGTCGGGGCCGCCCGACTAGGAGATACCCTGAACCCTGCGATCTGGTTCTATAAACATTTCAGCTCGTTTACACATA
>SCDY01002175.1:0-39054 GCA_004143825.1 Drosophila micromelanica | reverse complement strand
TGTGTGTGTGTGTGTGTGTGTGTGTGTGTGTGTGTGTGTGTGTGTGTGTGTGTGTGTGTGTGTGTGTGTGTGTGTGTGTGTGTGTGTTCACATTACACAACCCAAATAAGTCCGTAACATAAACAAAGGAGCTATTTCTAAATGAAGCAATGCCGACACAGTTACACTCAGAGACACACAACATACAAGCGCAAACACACACAGTTGCACACATGACACACACACACATGACACACACACACACGCACGCACACACTTATAAACACACTTAGTTTCATTCAATTAACGTTGGCCAGAATACGGAGCAGCCGCTGCGGGGGAGCGCAAAAGATTGCGCTTCTGCAACGGTTTTGGCTTGCTGAGAGCGTTCTCCGCTTCGCTGGACCGCTCGCTCACAGCAGCTATCTCGCTCGCTCACTCAGTGGCTCCATCACTTTTCCACACTTTGCTCTGTCTGCGGCTTGGTTCGGTTGTGTGTGCATTTCTCTTGTTCTTGCTGTTGTTGTTGTGTTTGCTGCTGTTGTGGTTTCTGGTGTTATTTAGCTCTGCACTCGCTGCGTGCTTTTTTCACCGTTTTTATTGCTACTGCTGATGCTGCTGCCGCTGCTCCACTTTGCATCATTTTGTTGTTGTGCCCGCTTCTCGTTCATTTGCTGTCTGCTCTGCACAATTGTAAAACAAAGCCAGCGCCACGTGAGCTTAAAGAGCTCCGACTCTGTTTTTGTTTTTGTTCGGTAAGCGCTTTGATTGTTTGTGTTCGCCACCTAGCACAATGCTAATTTCTTTATTCTTCGTCTCGACTGCGTATTGGATGCGTGAATCTGATCATCGATTCCTGGTTAGCATTGCCAGATTCGCGAATATATAAGTAAATAAGCATAGCTACAACACAGTGGCTTAGACAGGAATTGGAATTGGAAGTTGGTAAAATATATAGTTTATACATAATGTGCATATGTACTAAATACTATAAGTTAGTAAGAAATTTTTAAACAAAACAAAACACACCACAACATATTAAAGCTACACTGGTTCATGAGATATAAAACTATAAATAGTTTGAAAAAAAAATTTTATTTTTGGACATCGCAAAAGTTATTTCTTGCATAAAATGCGAAATGCACAATTTTATTTACAATTTGATTTAATTCATATATTAAATTAAATATTTTTCCGCACATAATTTGTATCACAAATTTTGGGTTTTGAATATACTAACGCCACTAGATTTTATTTATAATTTAAAATACTTCATATATTAAATTAAATATCCTTTCGCATATAATTTTATATTTACAAATTTGGGTTTGAAATATGTTTTCGCCACTAGATTTTGACGTCTGATCTTCTTTATCTTAAATATATTTCGTTTGAAACTCCAAACTTCTCCATATATTTATGTACATATATTTATATATATATATATATGTGTGTGTGTGTGTGTGTGTGCACTTTTCGTTTGTATGGCAAGTCGAACATTAAATCGCTGGCCATTTATCAGCGCCAGGCTGCCAATTGGCTTTAAAGCTGCAGCGCTCAACTTTTCCAATAAGCAACTTTTATCGCCAGCTTGTGTTGCCATATCAGCTACAAGCACACACACACATACACACTTGCGTACATAGATTTAGTGTATATGTATATATACAAATAGGGGGCAGGGGCACAGGTACGGACAGGGACACACTCTGTGAACTCGACCCAGTCAAGGTGAAGGCAAATGTCAGCAGCCCACACACACAAACGGAAGTGTGCAAGCAGCCGCCCCGACCCCGCCCACCAAATGGGCGCTCGTCGTTTCGCTTTTAATTTCCTTTGAAGAAAACTTATCACCCTGCACGAAATGCCAAAGAAATGGCAATAAAAAGTGGGTGAACAAAAAAAAGTAAAAACGAAATGCCACCGGAACTTAAAACCTAACCCAACTAGAGGCGAAGAGCAACTTTTGCTTTTGAAGCTAAAGCAGCAGCAACGGCAGCAGCAATGTCAATGGCAACAACGTCGCTGTCGACGTCGACGTCGACGCAGCTGCTGTGTGTTTTGAGTTTGTGATTTAAAAACTGCATTTGATACCCGTGGCAATGGCAATGAATTTTGCCCTCACTAAAGCTCTTTCACTTTGCGCGTGTCGTATGCGTGTGCGTGTGTCTGTGTGTGTGTACAGCTCTCCCTCTCTCTCTCGCTCCCTCTCTCTTTTTCGTTCTGTCACTTGCCTGCTTGTTTAGTGTATGGTCTTGTGTGCTGTCATTCGCACGCGCTGCTGGCTTTTGTTCTCCTTTTTAGTCGCTGCACTCGGTCACCAAGCACCGTTAGCTGGGTGACAAGGCCAAGACCAGATAGCCAGAGCCAGCCAGCTGGCCAGCTGACCGACGTTGGCATCATTTTGCTCACTTACAGGTTGCACTTGGCAGCATTAAATCAGCTCCACCAAGTTTTTTTTCTTTTTGGCCATGACAATAGAGCAATTTTAGACAACTTTGTTGTTTATTTCAGAAACTCGCCGAAAATAATAATTAAAGAAATACAAATAAAAAATACAACACTTTTTCACAGGACTTTTTAGCATCAGCAACGAATTGTTTTTTGCAGCAACTTAAACAAACATTATATTTAACTGAAACACACTTTTACTGCTGTTTATAGTCTTCTTTTAAAGTAAATACAAATTTTCAATAGCATAAATTTCTCTTGAAATCAAACAGTTCAAATTATTGAGCGTCCCCAGAAACAATACAATCGCCCATTTTATGGAGAGTTTCCTAGAACTATAAGTGTATGTAAATGTTTCTGGCTCGTGTTAAATTTGAAAACAGTTAAACACAAAAGCCTTTCTTTACATGGGAAGCCCAACAACATCGAGGCAATTTCAATTAGGGTTTGTTGCCCTAAAAACTATGCTACAAATTATTTTGTGCACTTAATTGGAAAACGAAATTCAGAACCGAATCGATACGATTGGGATTCTGTTGAAAACCCTTTACATAATTTATTATATTTTTAAAGACGCAAACTGAACGGCAAAAACAACAAATTGACGACGAAAACGTGAAATTCGCGGACATCGATCAAACAGTAAACAGAGTGCACAAAAATTGTCATACATAAATTTATTTAAATGGCCTGATTATCAATGAAATCATTAATTGTTTGAGCTGCAACCTGGAAAAAAAGCATATACATATCAATATCATATATAATATAAATTAAAGGTATTCAAGGTTTTTAACGCGAGCTAAGCGTTATTAAGTTAAGTACACAAAATTGGAAAAAAATATTAAATCTAGGATATTAACTGTTATTTTATTTAATATTTTGCAAGCTGCATTCCTTAAATCTAACGAAATTCAATTATTCCAATCACAGAAGAAAAATGCTTTCCACTGATTACAAATTGTTTCCTTGCAAATTATGGCTAAATGCGCTAAATAAAGCATAGACATACTCATTTGTATGTGTGTGTGTGTGTGTGTGTGTGTGAAAAAGGCAAACAAATTTGCACTGATTGTAATGTGAGAGAGATTTATGTGATCAACGGTGCGGGGAGAAAGGGTCCGATTATGGTTCCATGTAATTCGCATGTACTTGACAAATGACGTGGCTTTAGTGGGGAGTACAACAAAAATGGCAAAAGAAAAAAACTAAAAAAAGCAAAAAAAAATCAGACATCGTATTGATAATCATTGCACAATCAAAACCGTAAACTCATAAATGACAAGCGAGTGCTGTTAAACCTGAGGGATAACACACACACACACACACACTTGTTTGTTGTTGTGAGTAAGTCATTACAACGTAAATGACAATTGTGAACGTTTATTTTTATACTGACTGTTGTTGCTATTGTTGTTGTTGTTGTTGTTGTTGTTGTTGTTGTTTTCGTTGTTGCCGTTAGCGATAACGTCCGCCCAACATATCGCAACTTTAATAATTGAAATATTTCTGTACGGGGAGCCATAAATTGTGGTTAGCTGTCTAAAGTGTTGAGTGCGTGGCTCACGCTTACACTAACATCGACTGACGAATACCCTGTAAATTGTCACTTAAATTACACAAATTACAAACTATTTAAGTTTATTTAAATATAAGAAATTAGAAAGTGATTAGAAGGAATATTGACTGTAAAATTGATTTATTGCACAATTAATTCAATTATTGCTGGACTTTCGGGTATCTTTTGTTATTTGGAATATAAATAAAAACAATGTGAATTGTTCAAGCTAATGATGCTTTTGACTTTGTCCTTTGAGTCCTGAATCATAATCAAAATTTGAATTCGAATTCCGTTTAATAAAAGCATCAGTGTGAAACTAGACTTTTGGCTTAAATTGACTTAACAAGCAAACACAAGTGCAGACAAACACACACATATACACACACACACACACACACACACACATACACACACACCCAAGTTGTCGTTGTCTGGCAACAGAGCTTTGATTATGAGGTGCATATTCAGCATTCACCTCAACCAATTGCCAATTTACTAAGCTTTCATCTGTTTTGCTATTACGTGTTAACCTGTGTGTGTGTGTGTGTGTGTGGTGTGTGTGTGTGTGTGTGTGTGTGTGTGTGTGTGTGTGTGTGTGTGTGTGTGTGTGTGTGTGTGTGTGTGTGTGTGTGTGTGTGTGTGTGTCTGCTGTTGAGTTAGGACAGGGCACCTTTTTACAATTAAAAGAGATATTGTGCAATTTCCTACTCATGCTCGGAGACCACGCTTACTTCCGCCTTTAAACAGCTTGTTGTTGTTACTTCTGTTGTTGTTGCTGCTGTTGTTGGGCTTGATTTCCTGTTTTGGGTCAGCGCTTTTAGTTTCCCATTTAACAAACCGCAAGCACACATTCGTCACCTAAACTGAGGATTTGGCTTGCGGGCTGGGGCGTAGTTGCCATTTGCCTGTTTGTCGATTTCTGTTGTTGCCACTTACAAATTGGCTTTTGGCCACAAAATGCCCTCGTTTGGTCAAAAACAGCCGCAACAGCAGCAGAAGCAGAAGTAGAAGCAGCAGCAGCATCAGCATCAGCATCAGCATCTGAGAAAAAACCCTAATAAGCCAAAAGGTCAAACATTGTTACCAATGTATGCCAAAATCGGAGAACTCTACAATTGGCCAGCTGCCTGTTGGCCGTATAGGCCTGGTCGGCCTGGTCGCTCAACTTGGCCAAGTCTTAATGCCGGGCACGTTGGCAATTCGCCGGCAGCAAAGTAGCGTCCAAAGCAAAAGCGTCGCTTCCGACGAATTCATTTTTAATTTATATGTTAATCATTGCGCTACATAAATATGCCAACGACAGCCAACCCGACAACAACAACAACAACATCAACAACAACAAAAACAACAATTTTCGACAGTTTGAATATGAAAATGTCATGTAAATAGTCACAGCCTTGGCTAAATGAAGCGACGTTGCGAATGCAATTTAGCCATCTCATTGTCTATTTTGATTTCCGTTCTTTAATGAGCAACAACAACAAGGATAACAACAACAACATTCGCCTATTAGAAACGCTGAGCTTGTCTTTTGTGTATTCATCAATGCGACTAACGGTGCGTACTCATAACCGAATGATAGTCATTGATACGTATTCATTCGTTCATTCATTCGATTCACAATATTATTCACTTTCAAGCAATCCCTCTTTTCAATGAAACACATAAATTGAGCTCCTTTTTTTACACACATTTTAACTAATACCATTTACAATTTTGCTTCAAGTTATTTACACAAATACAATTTATTGTTAGTCATAACAATGGAGCTTATAATTAAGGCTATACTAAAGCAATGAAGATTGTAAATAATGTTCAGAGTCACGCCTTTAAAATATACACACATTATTTGTATAAAGATTTTCTTCACTTTACCTTTTTAAAGTAAAGAAGCTTAAATATGACTTACCTATTTTATATTCTGATTGAAAATGGACGAAAAGGGCATAATGATTTTGTGCCAATGTATGTAACACGCAGAAGGAAGCATTTGCAACCTCATAAATAATATATATTCTGATCAGGAGTTTATTTAGCCAAGTCCTGTTGTCTGTCCGTCTTTATGATCGCAGCGATCTCGGAAACTACAAAAGCTGGAGACCCAAACTTTTCGACTCTAAATTCTTCAAATCCATACGCAAAACAAGTTTTTTATTTCTTTACAATATTTTGGCTCGTTTCATTAATATCGATAAAAATCGATTTCAAGATGTGTTTTTCTTACCATATGTGGAGGACTATGAAAACTAGAGGCGCCAAATTAAAAATTCTTTTAAATTCGTTTGTACAAAACAGACACAGATTTTGAATATATTGGATTTTGGATACCTTCCCCCAATCGCTCCAAAAATCGAAAAAAAAAACCTAATTTAAATACTACAGATTTGTGTGTGTGAATTTTTTATAAGTATGTATACAAATTGCAGCTTTCAGGGTATATTCCTTCCCATTTGTTTTTTAAGAGCTAGTTAGCCAAGGGCTTAAGAAAATTCCCTCACAAAGGTGAAAAATAATTAATTTTTAACAAACTGTAAATACTTGTTTCTATGAGATTTCTCCTGTTTCTTGCGTTAAGCTATTTCATGCAAAGTTTTATTTATATATTTATAGAAAAATTGTGATATTTTTAATCGAAAATAAATGATTGATAAGTACTCGAGATGTTTAAATTTCATTTGCATTCAATTGAGTGTGTGAGTGTGTGCTCAGGACTAAACGGGACACTGTTTGGACAGACGGACATGGCAAATAATTTCTTTTGCTTTCACTTGAGTTTATTTCGCTCGGGCTTACCTTGAATACACGTCAAGTGGCACCGACTCGAGTCCGCTCTTAATTGTGTGTGTGTGTGTGTGTGCTTTTCAAATATTCAAATGGGACATCAAACAAATTGAAGTCTGAATAACTTTATTGTAAATGGCCGCAAATGCAATTTCACTTCTTATTAAAAGTGTGTGTGTGTGTGTTTGTTTTGGGTTTTTTTTTCTTCTTCATTCTATCTATTTCTAATTTGTGCTCTTTCAATATTTCTCTTTGCAGGATGAAAAGAATCAGCTGCTCATCACAAACATTTGGCTTAAATTGGTAAGTTCTTGGGAGTATTTTAAACTTTAAATATTAAACAATAAGTAAAGAAACATTACTCAAATGCGAGTACAAATTATTGTGGTTTTCTATGGCACACATGAGTCTTGGCCAAAAGATTTGTTGCCTTTCAGGCAATAAATTTCCCTTGGCCTTAGGCTCAAGCACAGTGCAACAAATGAAATTGCCGCAATTTGTCAAAAGCCAAAAAAACAACAAAGTATATACCGACAGACTGACAAAAAAAAAATGGCTCTTGCCAAATAATATGAGGATGCTCACACTTGAATAGAAAACGCTAAAGAAATCACTTAATAGCTTCAAATGCGTAAATTGCGTAAATTCCACAAATGCCGCCAGCCGTGGCATTCATTTTCATTTCCATTTCCCCCCGCCACCCACCTCCTATTTCTATTTGCCATTTTCATTTGCATTTCCATTCCGCAGCTGCTCGCGAGCTCCAAAGCCGTTCGCTGAGCCTCACAAAATCCTTTCATGCCCGGCTTTTCAGCGTGCCAACCTGCTGCGTAAAAACGCTGCGTTCAATGCGAGCGAGAGAAAGTCGGTTCGTCAACTTCTTAATTTGATGTCAGCCGCATTCAAAGAAGTGGAGCGTGCCCCCTTTACCCCACACACAGCTGCCTTTCGACAGCAAACAGCTGCTGGCGATTGCAATTTGCCGCAACAAATTAAGAGTATTGCGGCTTAATTGGCAAATCAAGTGGCAAAATAATTAGCTTTTCCCCCTTGAAAATGGTTGCTCGTCGCCAGTTGCATGTCGCATGTTGCATGTGGCAACTTGCTGCGAAGGTATGCCTTTATGTTCACAAATCATTTTCTGAAATTTTTTAATTGAATTTTCCATAAACTGCAATCAACTTGCATACGCTCAATAAAGTTTAATAATAAAGTGAACTTTATTTAATTTATTTGCATGTCAAATTTTCGGGCAAAATTTCCATTAATTAAGCACTCAAAGAAAATGTAATAAATATTGTAAAATTGCCATTAAATTGATTAAAAAGATTATAAACGAGTTAAGCATGAAAAATGACATAAAAAGTAGTTGCGTAAATGGATTTCACAACAAATTGAAGCAGCGACCAATTTTAGTTGACATAGCACTTAAGATCTGATATCAAAATGAATATGATTGCATCGGCCAATTCTTATGGCAATCAAAAACTATGTGAATGATTAATGCTTATAATTAAGCGATAGGTAAATGGATGGCAATTGCTTGTTATTTGATTAATCGATGCGATCAAAAACAAAACACGACCATTTCTACACATTAGCAGTTGGCAACGAATCGATGCGCTAATCGCCTTAAGTGTCGCAAAAGCAACAAATTTAATTACGATAAGCACCGAGCAGCCCCACCAAATAGTTGCCCAGAGGCTGCCACACACACACACACACACACCTTCACACGTCGACACCACCACTAGCACACACACACATATACAGTGTGTGACCATCTATCCATAAATGCGCACTTAACGATGATTGATGATTAACGCACCTACCTTGTTGTATATACCCCATACATGGGTGTGTTTGGTGTGGGCGGAGCACCTCCCTTTTAGCCAGCTTGGTCATCGCTAATTGAATTGTCGCCTATTAAAACACACACAACGTGCCAAAGATGAGTATTTAGCTATATAGATATAGCATAAACATCAACTTTGAGCTAAATTCATTATTTTTCCAACTTCAGTTTATTGAGTTCATTTATTTCCTGCAATATATACATACATTAATTTAGTTTGAATTTTTACAATATTATAAATTTTAATAAAGAGTTTCTTAGTTGATGTATTTATTTATTTACCTTAAGTTTTTACACTTAAATATATATTTAATGTGAATAAAAAGTTTAGTTTACATAATATTCAATATTTAGTTTACATTCCCATTTTTATGATTTTTCAAACCTTATATGTCTATGTTTTTAATGGCAACCTCTAAAACACGCTTCAACTCTTTCAAAAAAAACAAAACAACAGAATAAAAATCGAAATCCATTCGTATTTTATAAACAGTTTTCATCTCGAATTCATTCAGTGCTCGCATTGTCTTTATTTATTTCACGAATGGACTCTAATTAATTAAGCCGGACGTCAGCGACAGAAATCCTTTTGTTTGATAGAATTGTGACCTTCTGGCTTGTGCCCCAGTCCGAAACAAAGGGTAGCGCTGCCATTTACTATCTTATACATTAACAAGTTTTATCTTTTGTTTATGTGTTTTTTCTTTTACAGGAAT
Organism: Drosophila micromelanica; assembly: GCA_004143825.1. Lineage (NCBI taxonomy): Eukaryota > Metazoa > Arthropoda > Insecta > Diptera > Drosophilidae > Drosophila > Drosophila micromelanica. The sequence continues at coordinate 29,711 of SCDY01002175.1, read as the reverse complement.
GGAACGACATGAATCTCCGCTGGAATTCCAGTGAATTTGGAGGTGTGCGCGATTTGCGTATTCCACCGCATCGTTTGTGGAAACCGGATGTGCTTATGTACAATAGGTGAGTGCAAAAATCATACATATTTTATTTATAAAATAGGTTGGCCAAATTTCAAAAATAATATGCTAACAATAATGTTCAATAACGTAATCGCTCAGGTTTACTTTGGCCAATGCACACGGCACAGGTGTCTGTTTTATGTCATGTGCAAAAGGGAAACAAATTAAAAGATAAAAAAAATATTATGATGATGACAGGCAGTAAAAATGATTGCGAGTCGATAAACAGGCCAAAGTCTCGATATCTTTGTATTCTTCGCATTGACACCTACTTTTGGTAGGGGCTTATACGAGCGTACTTATGATGTTACCACCTTGATAGGAGGCAGACAATTCAATTGGGTCTTACTTTGTCTTTCTGGTTTTATGACCAATTCCGTTGCCCATACAATGCTTTATAATTCTGCAATAAAAACCCTGCGGTTGCTTCTTGTTTATTTTGTTGCTATTGTAGTTGTTGTTTTTGCTGTTATTATTATTATTGGCTTTCTGGCTGTAGCTTTATTGCTTTATTCATATAATTTTATTTGCATTTGCAACGTTTTGATAATAACGAAATTGTGTTTATTTTTGAAAATCCTTTTCATGTTTATGAGCTGCCATTTGTTTGCCTACGCTTGCCATATTTTCTTTTTTTTTTTTGTGTTTTGTTCTTGTTTTTTTGTTCTTCTCTTTTGTTGTTATCAATTTTATTGTAATGGCACCTCCCTTTTTGTTAGCACACACACACACACAAGCGAACCCTTTACACAATTGTATTTATGAATGAAATATATATGTAAAATATATGTAAATATGCACAATTTGTTAAAATTACGTGCGCCATCACCGAAATCGTTTTAAGTCAGCTTTCATTGGGGCTATTTTCGGTAACAGTTTTTTAAATATGTTAGTCAATATGGAAACAGAACGCTTCGCATTCAACATACCCTGACTGCAACAAATTATAAAAATTGCTAGTCTGCTTAATATAATAAAATATAACGATTAAAAGTAGATATTTGTGTAAGACAGATTATAGTTCAACGCCAACATCAACTACGTTATAATAATTTAAATTAATAATTTAATTAAAAACTTAAAGAAAATATAAAAAAAAATATTATAATTAGTGTATTTTACAAGTTTTAAATGCAGAAACTATGTCGAACATAGAAACATAATCAAAATTCAGAAAATCCATTCAGTTTCAAAAATTTATGACTGACCATTAAATTTTTCAATATTGATTTTATTTATTGCACTTTGTTATATCACCGTATATATATTCAAGTTGTTGGCCACTCGAGGGCACTTGATTGTTTCCAGTCGAGATCTCGTTTATACGGTGCTAGCTGAGCAACAGTTTAAACTTAAAGCCATAAATTGGCTAAAACAACAAAAAAAAAAAAAAATGTTGCTACCTTGGTATTGTAAATCCTTAGTTCAGGGACATAAGCAATTGAGGTGCAGCTGTGCGGATACTCTTTAAAATTGTGTAAAAGTGGCATTTTAGTTTTATGGCAAGTAAAGAGGGCCGAGCAGCTGGCGGAACAGTAAACGCACAAATTTTAATGCGTATTTGGGTACAAGTTTTATGACAAAGTAAATGACTTGCTGGAACAAAAGGCTGACGGCACAATTAAGAGGGGTACTCCTAAAGGGGCCGCACAATGCGAGTAACAGTAACAACAGCAGCAACATCAACAACAACAATAATAATAACAATGCCAGCAAAGGCTGTAAACGCCACCTACAGCTAAGACACACACACACACAACATAAGGATACATGTATTTTATGATAGCTACTTGCATGTGAGCATTCTCAGCTTTTTGTTGTTGCCTCTGTCTCAAGATGGCTGAGATTTTGATGATGTGACTACAATAGATGGCACGCCAGCATAATGAATCATAATTTAACTGTTGACATGACCAAGCAATATATATAGCGAGGGTGGCTGCTCGGAGGAAGAAGAAGATTCAAGTTGCCGCTGCGGGTTGAGCTCGTCGCCTGCCATAATGACAAAGACAAAAACATTTCACAGCTGCGACAATTTATACCGTTATACTCAAACATTTGCGACCAAAATGTTTTCGATTTCCGAATTCCAAATGTCATCCCACCAACCAACAATGAACGGCCAACATTTGAGACCAAGCTGCTAATTGAGTGTAGAAAAGTTAAAAGCGAAACCAGCACGACCACATGGATACCTCGCTGTAATGCAGTGCAGTGAATAGAGGGCGCATCGCATATACCCGCTGCTGTCAGCGTTTGAGTGGGTATAATTAATAAATATTAAATTAGTTTGCCAGCGGTAAAAATTGAACCGTAAGAAATGAGCAAACGCTGCACACGCGCCGCATTGCCTAAACACACATCCACACCCACACACACACACACACACACACACACACACACACACACACACACACACACACACACACACACACACACACACACACACACACAGACAGCAAGAGAGAGTACGACGCGCACAGCTGCCAGTGCAAAAATGATTTATGCGCAAAAGTATGCTACATAAATTTCCATATGTGCCGTTGCGGGAATCCGACTGTAAAAAAGGGTATTATTAAATGCGGCATCGTTGCCGCTTTAGCTAGTTCTAAAAACACACACACACACACACACACACACATACACACATACACCCACTTAACATATGTATCAGAGTTAAGTACCGTCAGCCATGACTTACATATTGCATTGTTACATTTGCTTGCAGCGCGGACGAGGGCTTCGATGGCACCTATGCCACCAATGTGGTCGTCCGGAACAATGGCAGCTGCCTGTATGTGCCGCCCGGCATCTTTAAGTCCACGTGCAAAATCGACATCACCTGGTTCCCCTTCGACGATCAGCGCTGTGAAATGAAGTTCGGCTCCTGGACCTACGATGGGTTTCAGGTAAGTGCAACAGACCCTCCAACAACACCGATTACACCATATATCATAAGTACATGAATGCAACTGGCAGCAAATATAAATTATGTGCTGCCAACGTTTGCATAAAACCTGTTTTCCGCTCTTTGCGATTATATCTGCTCGTTTCATTATTCTGCTGTCGAAGCATTTGAAATGCAGCAATTAATAAACATCCCAACAAAAAACCTCACGCTTCGCAGATTCGTTAATATACTTCAATGTACATTCATTAGCTATCAAAATAATTCGTGATTAAAAGACTTCATAGATCCATGAGTTACAAATTAAAGGGAGAGAGAGCGAAAACATTCAATAATATTTATGATCCAATTATTTAATACGACTTTAAACACTTTTATTGATTTACTTTTACAAAACAAAACATGCACTGTAAGAACTGGTATATTCATTATGTTTTCATTCGTTTAGCTATTAGTTATTTTTAGAGTGCTTTTGCAATTAAACATTGCCATTTTTATTAATTAAGCGGCAAATTAATTTAAATAAGTCGCCATCGATGCTAGCGTCAAGATGTCGGCCCCCGAAATTAATTACAGCCGCTTGATTTATTTTGTTACTTACTTTCGATATGGGCGCTCATTAATTATGTGTACGAATTACCAGATATATAGATATGTAAACACAAACTATATATATATATATATATATATATGTATTTATATGTACAGTGAAACCAGTTGGATTTATGACAAATTGCAATTTTTTTGTTCTGTTGTGCAGTTTATTTACCAATTGCAACACTTGCCACATGTCAGGCACGATGAATCAGCAAAGTTATTTTATAAGCTTTTGCGGTTCCCTTTTAATCCTTGACGTGTGCACTAATTGGATGAACATGAACAACAATATTATCGAAAATTGTTAGTTGGAAAGAAAAAAAAATGGGCAAATTAAAATGCAGAATTAATTAGCATATCCAGTTTGAATTATGTGCAAAACAGTTTCTTTTTCTGCATTATCTAATTATATCGTATAATGAATGTAATTTGGCCAGGTGTCGGCATCGTTAACATTAGGATAAATAAATTGCAATCGTAATATATGTAAATTAAATAAATGTGCGCGACTCTACAATTCAATTGGCAAATGATTGAAATGTCAAACGCGAGCTCTGTTGACAAATTAACAAACATTTATTTAAACAGTTCAATGAACAAATACATTATGCATTACAAATGCAGGCCGAAGTGATGGAGCTGCCAGCTACCCTGGAATTACATACAAGTAATATTTAGTTATTAATTATTTATACCTAGTTGCAATTGTTTAATGAACTTGCATAAATATGCCCCAGAAACTAAAAGTTATATGCTTAAACAATTGATACTGCAATTGTGTAAATGTTATTCGCTCACTGAACACTGATTAAATAATTTAATTTAATTAATTCAGCTGCGATTGGTCGACTTGGCAGCTGCATTAAATGAGCATTGCATTTGTTTCGTAGTGTGTGTGTGTAATTACATTTGATGGCAACAATAATTAATCCTGACACTTTGGCATCTCATATAACTAACACACACACCCACACACACACACAGATGCACAGAGCCAACGATGCCCACATTCTCGTAAATAAAATAATGTACTACGTGCCCATGTGAATTCTCCGTTCAGCGCCTTCTGTTCCCCACACACACACACATACACAGACAGAAACTGTGTTTCGCATAACTCATTCAATGCGCTCATCGCGCATAATTTGTAATACCGGATATCCGGCACTGCAATCCATAAATACTAAATGTGGCAGCGCAAACAGAGCATCTCGAATCCATTTGATCCGGCTCCTCCATCCAAAAACTTGAAATATGCATATATGAATATTTCCGCAACATTCAATGCTAATGAATACCGAAACTTGGCTTGTTAGAATATTCAGGGCCAAAAGTCCAGATTGGAAACTCGAAATAGAAATGCAGCCATGCAGAACTTCAATTGATATAATTTCAAATTGATCGCAGATTATTCATTATGATAATTTAAGTGGAAGCCAATCAATAAATTAGGTAATTAGTTAATTGCCAGTTTTTCCATTGAGCAAATATATTGCCTGAGTTGGCAATAGATTGATTAATGTTCTACTTTTAGTCAGGGTAGCACACAAATTTCTGTTCTAATTTCTTACTTTAACTGCCTTCAATTAAAGATTTCAATTTTAATTTGAAGCATTTGTTCATTTGACTGTGAGAACATATTCCAGCAACTATATAAATAGGTCTGCATATATATGTTTGCAAAAATCAATTCCAAGTAAAAGGCCGAAAATGCAAATATTTCAATCGAATGTTCAATTAATAATAAGCTTATGCACACACACACACTCACACACATACTTACAGCCACACCCACTTTTCCACATACGCTTCAAGAGAGGCACATTGAAATAATTAAATAATTTGGTTATAGAAATTTACACATTTGAGTAGTTGTCTGCAAGTTCATAAGTAATTTACCTAAAAGTCACAATAACAACAAAAAAAGCCAAAGTGGTATAGTCGAGTTGGCACAACTATTAGATACTCTATACTCTTTTCGGTGCACGTTATTTATTAGTTAGGTTATTCTTCAGCATACAAAATAAGAAAAGTTTCTTGGGCAATTTTTGTATATTTATATATATTACATTTAATAAATAATATTCTTAAATATTCTCATATTTAATTTTTATACTTAAAAAAAATGTGTTCTTTAAAAAATCATTACTGCAACGAATTTTGTCCTTAAATCAAACCAGTCTTTATTGGTCTGACTTCGACAAGGCTTCTACTTGCATTGCCCACAAAGTTCTTAGTTTTTTTCGGAGTGTACATACTGTCAAACAGCTTTTCCGAAGCTCATGTTTTTTAATCACGCCCAAAAGTTTGATAAACTCTCGCCGAGTGTAAATGTTAAGAAATGCTATACACTAATTTTCGTTTTATATTTAAGTGCAGTCATACCCTGTACCCACAGAAGGCTAGTTTTAAACTTTTACACACACACACACACACACACAATGACATAAATAGGCAAGGAACTCATGCATCAATCTACACACATGCACACATACATACATAATAAAATACACATAGAGATATTTGTTTGTGTGTGAACTATATGCATGTATGTGTGTGTGTGTGTAAGTGTACTCTAATCAGCAAAATTTCATTGGCAGAAAAACTGGCAGCTAACTTGGCATCGTATGCCAAACTCAAGACACACACGCACACACGCACACACACACACACATATACTTGCCACACACCATCGCACAGTGCATTAATTTGCATGGCAAGACGCGGACATGGGAAGGCCAACGAGCCAAAAGTTTGCTGCCAACTCAAAGTCAGCGAGCAAAGGAGATGGATAGAGAGACAGGAAGAAAGAGTTTCACTGTGTGTGTGTGTGTGGGGCGGCAGAAGCATTTCCTCATAACCATCTACGCAACATTGTTGCCACCATTCTCCAAGCCGGGCAAATTTTTTGGCACACAAAAGTTGACACGTAAAATATTAAAAAAAAAAGTGTTAGTTTGCAACGTTTCTCAAAAGTCGCGCACAGCCTCAACTATGCGGTTCACACACTCGCACACACTCGCACACACACACACACACTCTCGCACACACACACGCACAAAGAAAACTGCATGCATTCCGCGCCTTGTGTTTTAAGTATGCCAAACTGCTGGGCTGATGGGATGTTGGGCTTTGGCGCAGTGGCAAAGAACAAGAATAAGACGATGTTGCAAAAATACCACTACAACAATAACAACAACAACAACCGCAACAACAACGGATTTGGCACTAAAACGAGCTCTAAGCAGTCGTTAATATCTGCCAACAAGGACTTCCCATCACATGTCCAGCAAAACAAAATGTCTCCTCTCAAATTGTTCTGCTTCAAAGTTAGCTTAAAATATAATAATAAAAAACATAATTAAATGAAAGTTGTGTTAAATTGTTGGCTAATATCAGATTGATATAGCAATAAGCTGTACAAAAATGAGTTTGGTCGAGACATCTTCTATAATCTAAATAGAAAATACTATGCTTATATCCTCATTATTCGAACTTGAACCCAAAATCAATGAAATGAATATGCTCTTCTTATTAACAAGTCAACTAACAAATTTTTAAGTGGAATTTCAAAATTTTCAAAAATTTTCGATACCCTAGTGTTTCCATATAAAGATAGGTCTCAACTTTCCCCAGTCGTAACTTTGCCAAAACTCAACCGATGTATAACAAAAAAGCTAATTAAAACTGAGATTATTAGCTTATCGGTGCAATGACTAAGGTTTTACGGAAAGTCTGTTTTTTCTTGACTTTATCGACTTTACACCAATATTAAATTCAATTTCGAACTAAGCTACTTTCCAAGTGGAACTAAGCTTTTAAATCGATGAGAGCCAATATTGCTGCTCTTATCACGTGCTGAAATTTTGAATAACCTGTTTTTTTGTAGTTTATTGAATATATGCATTATTATTATCATTTTTTTGTTATATACGAAACAATAAGCTGGCAAGTTAATCAAAAATAAATATGAGTAGAGCACAAAGCCGTAAGCAAAACTTTACGCGTGGCCCTTGTGAACCTCCATGGAGGACACTCACAACGTGGCAGTCCCAGGCCTGTCAGAGAGACAGGTAGCCTGCCAGGGACAGGGACAGAGAGGGACAGAGGCACAGCCGGCCAGCAGAGAGAAGCTTCCTGTCCTGGCCTCGGCCTGTCAAGTATTTTAATATCAACGTAAATATTACATTTATCAACTGGCAAAAGGGCGCAGCGGCACAATCTTAAAGTTGAGGGAACGGGAACGGGAACAGGGAGCGGGTGGACTGCGGTGGGGGGGCAGACATGGCAATGTCATGCCCAGATGCGGCTGGTTGACACAACACCTGACGTATTGTCGGGCCCACTTGAGGCAGTCACCTTAACTGGCGAATGGCGACAGGACGACAGGACGATGCTTAAATCAATATATGCACAGTTTTGGCCGCGGCCAAAAAGTTGATAATCAGTTGGCAACGCGCGTTGCCGTCAATCGCCATCTATTTCAATTTATCGCGCCTTAAATCATGAAGTGACAGCAGCAAAGTTTATTCAATAAATCCTTTGGCCAAAGTTATTGACAAAGCTTTTAATTGCTTTCGAAATAACCCGCTAAAACCCAACATCAATCCAACCACCACCAGCAGCAGCAGCAGTCGCATCAACTCCATGCCCGCTGGCTGCATGTGTTGCCTGCCACGTTTTTAACTAATTGCAATAAAATTTCTGGCATCGCCCAGAGATCGCTGCGCGTTAATGTCAAAACTGTCAGCCAGTTCGTCAGCAGCAGCAGCAGCAGCAACAACAGGGCACAGACAAAAGTCAAACGGCGCCATTACATATAAGCCCAGCTCAGCTCGGGCCACGCCCTCCCCAAGCCTTGCCTGCTTCGGTCTGCCTATGTGGAAGCCATCACCTAACTCAACCCTACTCATCGCATCAGTGTTAGCCCGCATCTGCAGCTGCTGCTTTTCATACCCATCAAATTAAATCATAAAAGAGGTTGTTTCAACTATGGGTAATAAATTATATTCAATAGATATATAGATAGATAGATAGATAGATACGTGTCCAAAAGGTTGAATAAACGATATTACAAAAATTCTTGTCAAAAAAATAAAAATATATAAAAATAAAAAAATACTTGAATTGGTAAAATGCAAACTTAACAAAGTTAAAATATAAAATTTGTGTAGAGAGAGAATACAAAATAATTCATAGAACATGACAAAATAATTCATAAAAAGAGTTTGTCAAATTTTTATAATATTTTTTATAAAAAAGAGAAAAATGTGTATATAGCTAAAGGAAATATAATTTTTTATCAAATAAAAAACTTCTTTAATTTTTTATTTTTTAATAATATTAATTATCTGTGAAATACATAGGTGCATATTCATATTACTATATTCATTTTTTTTAAGAAGTGCATATAGGGTATTTGCAAGTCGAGTCGCGCTCAACTTGAGTATTTTTAATCTTGTATTTTTTTTCTGCAATGTCAAAAGCGTATTTGCGCAAATGGCTCAATGACGCTGAGTGCCAAATCTGTAAAAGCGAAATGCAAAAATGGCTCCAGCATACTCATCCTCCCGCCGTCTGAGCTCATCTTCGACCACATCCTCATCCTCATCCTCATCCGTATCCTCATCAACATTCTCACACAATGACGTTGCACGTTGTCAGAGGATGCTATCCACTTATGTTACGGCAAAAAATTTATCGAAATGAGAGAAGTCTTTGGCTCAGATTCTGATTTGAATTCCGTTTCGGATTCTGACTGTGAGTGCGACTCTGATTCAGAATGTGCGAATGTGTCTGGAACTAGACGCCATTAGCATGGATTAGTTCATTTCAGTGAGATTGTTTTCAGGTTGAGTGATATGTCGCGTCACGGACGTCAAATCGAAATGTGCCCCATCATGGCTAACAATTCTGCATAGCTAGCTAGCTAGCTGTCCGTGCATTATAATTTATTCAAGTAATATCCAACTCCTTTCCAACAATGTACCATCTGGGGATTTGCATTCACATCTGCACTATGTTTAGTTAAAGCAAGAAGTGGTTGCGAATTACAATGGTACAGAAAACAGCATTTATTCGCTTAGTCGCACTCGGTGCCTGATCTGGCAGTGAAGTCCTGGATTATTTGGGTGGACTAATACGGGAGTGCCTTAAAAGGTTTATAAGTTATGCTGGCTCTGGCCGGGCCCAAAAGGGTCAGCCGCTGTGGGGAATTGTCGGCAAACTGCGGCTCGTAAAGTACGCACAAATAGTTACGGCAACGGGGGAACGAGGCCACTGTTCTGGGCCGGACGTGCCTGACTCTCATAATAGTTGGCCAACACGTTGTAGTCGTTTCTCAGGAGCATTTTTGGCAGTAAAAGGACCGCAGGGCCGCAGCCACTTACCAACCAATGATGGGCATTGCCTGCCCTAGCATACCCCTCAAAAAACAAAGTAAAAAGAAATACGCTAAAGAATGTCGCACACGCACACACAGATCAATTTCAATTTAAGTAAAACAACTAGTTGAATACAATTGAAAGAAAATATTGTCAGCATTAATTAGCATTATAAAAAATAAATTGAAGTGCAACAGCAGCAACAAATCAAAAATGTGTTGAAGAGCAGAAGCCAATTCAATCAATCTTGCAACAAATGACATCAGGCAAACTAGCACCATATCAAATTAACCTGTGAAACGGAAGGTCAGCTGCATATCAGATTTTCCAATTCATTATTTAACAGGGGAAACGTTCAAGAAACAGCCAGTCAGGCTGGATTAGGGCCCAAATCAACACTTAACAAGCCGGGAAAATTTTGTGTGAAGCTCTCATCTGTTATGCAGCACCTTCATGGTTAGATACACTCGCAGAAAACGGCAGGCAATTTTAACTGTAACGAAGTACACGCAGGAGATAATAATTTGAACGTTTTATTAAAATAATAAATATGTTTCAATGTCTGTTTCATGAAACAAACATTTTCTTAGTAAAAAATTCAACATCATAAATTTATACTTAACTAAAACTGAAATAAAAAATATGACATTGGAATGGAAATAAGAAATAAAGAATCCAATACATTTAAATAAATAAATTTGTACATTTTACTTCAACTAGAGCATTCAATAGTTTCTAAAATACCAATAATGCACTATTATTTTGACTTTTTAAGACAACTTGATTTGTATTAGAAACCAAAAACTAATAAATTCGATACAATAACTGTCTTCGATTGTCAACTTCCAATAAATGTTGCTTGGCCTGGTGTCATTTTATACACATATGTACACAATAAATAGTAAATAGAAGAAGAAGAACACACAACATGAAATATTTTGCTAAACTGAAGCAATTTTGTGCAATTGCAAAATTGATGCAGCATTTTCGACTTTCTGACAGACGGTCTCAGCAAACAGACAAGGAGACCAGTGGACAAAACTGGACTTGATGCTTAGCCGAATAAATAAAACAAAAAATGGGAAGACCTGGCTCTGCTTTACGGCTAGTTAACGGTAACTGGGTGGAACATGTTCCGAGTCTGGCAATTACAAGGCACAACTTTGGCCAGCCCGCATTTGCCAACTAATTCAAACAAACACACACACTCACACACACACACACACAGAGTTGTTTTGTGCAATCATGCACATGCTGAAACAACGACACACACACACACAGGCACAGAGAAGTCATTTTATTACACATACGCCGCGTGCGCCGTCGTTGTAAACAAAGCTCACAGCCACGCCCCTATCCAGCGCCCCATTGCAGCTCAGTTGGTGGCTAATTAGCAGGCGGCAGCCCGAAGATGGCTGCGCATAATTGCATGTTGCATTAAATTAAAAAGCTCTGACGTAGGCGGCACACACACACACCAACACACACACTCACACACACACACAGGAATAGTAACAGAAACCAAATTGAAAATTATGAAAAGTGCGGAATAATATTAAAATGTTGATGTAGAATAGGGCTGCGGGGGGGAGGGGCAGTTCTCTGACAGCACACATTGTGCGTTGGCATTTTTCCCTTGTTTTTGCAACAGTTAAAAATGTGAATGGGAAAATGCTTAAATCAGCCCCGAGATTATCTGGGTTAGTAGAATTCGCGCGCATTTCCTGCTCATTTCAACCGCATTTTAATGTGACAGAGAAAATTATAATAGCACAAATAAGGGAAGAAAAAGCGCCGTAAAGCAAAAAGTGAAAACTTGCAAGAACAACACACACACACATACACACACAGAAAGTGAAAGGGAGAGAAAGAGAGGGAAAGAGCGAGAGAGAGCGCTTGCACAGGCTCAACAAATTACGAGCAACGAGTATTTTTATAATTTACACTGACTTTTCCCAGCACTAGATTCAGCATCAGCACCAAAAACGGAACAAGGGTAGACAGACTTGGTGGCGTGTGACGGGCAAGGGGTGAGGGGCGGGGCGGACGACGGTAGCTGCTGCTATTGTCTTTTTCCGCAGCGCTCCGCAAATTCCATCGGCATCAGCAGCAGCAGCAACTAAAAACCAAGGCAACTTCTCTATGTGAATGGGGTATGCGGGGTGGGGTATGAAAGGGGGGTGGCAAGTAATCAGGCGCAACCAGCAAACTTTTACTTATAGTTAAATGCTGCAGCTGCACTGAAATACTAACAAAAAGCATCAGACGGACGACGGACAACGGGCATTGGACAACGGCCACCGGACGACTGACGATGACAGGAAATGGAGGCTGCTGATGCTGATGCTGGCTTTGCTGCTGCTGCTGCTGCCTGCTGGCATCATCAAGCCATATCCCACAACCCAACTATCATCTGTATCCCCTGTTTGGACTGCGCTCTGCTCTGTGGCGCCAACAAAACAGTCATTAAGCCCTTGGCAGCCAGTCAGCAGGCACAGCAGCATAGTCAAAGGCAGCCAAAACCCCATTCAATTGTCTCAAATATCAAAAATCAGCCTCTATAGGAAAACAAAAAACCAAAACAACAACAACAACAAATAGACTTAATGCTGATCCAATAGTTCACATTAAACCAAAAAATATCGCCTAATTCAGTAACCCAAATATATATCCCGCAGGTCTATTATCTATATTAATGACCAAAATGCCGTCAAACATGAAAATCGGTTCAGTTTTGACAAAGTTATGGGGGTTTAAACTATGGAACCTATGAATCCGAAATGTTTTTATATGGGATCTGCGAACTTATATGTCCAAATGTACTGTCAGTTTAATTCTGTTTGGTATATCTAAATCCCCAACAGCGGGTATACACGAGTATGTATTCCAAGTTTTAAGTTTCATATAGGACAGGAATGAAAGCCAGGCGAATATTAAACAACAAAAAAATTAAAAACAAAAAAAGGAGCATTTTTACAAATTTTCTATTTAAACTTTGAACAAACATATTTTGATAACAAAAAAAAAAATGTTTAATTTTTAAATATGTGCAAATATACATGTTTGCTTGATTTATAAAAGCGAGCGAACTAATTAAAATTGCCTGGTCAAACAAGTAAAGTCAACGTTTTGTTTGCACATCAATAAATGCAGCATGCAAACAAAATGTTGAAATAAAATGTTATTTGGTTTATTTGAACTGCGAAAGCGGTTGTGTTCACTCTATCAATTGAAAAATGCCTGAAAACAATCCCCGCCAGAGCAATGGTCGCGTTATGGCAAGCGGGGAGCGTGGAGCCGGGGCCTAGTCGGGAGGGGGGGTGCTTAGAGACAAGCGACCAAAATGTTGACATGCCAAATATGTCATAAACAACTTAGTGTGCACATTTTCTAGTTACACACACCCACATACATATATGTACATATATCCACATATTCTCAGCTAGTTGGCAAAGTTGATGCAATTTCAATTTGAGTTTTATTTTGAGCAATGCGCTTCATTTGTACACTCGGAGAAAAACATGAGCGATAAATACGTTGTTCAAATTTCAATACATTTTGTTTTTATAAAATTAATTTTTTTGTAAATAAATTTATTAATTAAATAAAATTCCTGAATCAAACGTAATACATTTCTAACTAATTTGCTAAGTTCCTTAGACCTTCAAGTCAGAATTATGTTCTATAGTTGTTTAATTCGATTTTTTGTTGAGTGTATTGTTTATCCGAACACCCCAAAGTCATTTTATGTCCAAACTGTCGTTTTAAGCAGCGCAAACATATTTTAAACTACACACAGACTGTGTGTTTGGAAGTCGTATCGAAAAACATTCCGATGGAAAGCACCATTTACAATGTAAAATTCATTCCAATTATGCGCTGAATTAAATTTAACAAACTAAACGAACATAGGATATAGATAAATTCTCAATTTCAATCAAATGATGTCAAACTTATATTATTATTATGGGAATTTGAATTGATTTCTGCTTAATTTGGTTCAATTCGACAAATAGAAAAGTATCCATGGATGGGCATTATGCTATTCGTAATAAAAATTATAATCTCCATCCATGTCTTTGGGTTTATATTCGCAACCTGTGTCTGAGTTCGAGCCTGTGGAAACTGGTCGCTGGGCGTTTTCGCATCCCCTCGACGTGAGCCGAGTGCGAGTAGTTATAATTTTTAGCATTCTTTTGCCTACAACGTTTTGCTGTCACTTTTGCTTGTGCTTCTGTTTGTGCTTCTGTTTGTGCTTCTGTTTGTGCTTCTGCTTGTGCTTCTGCTTGTGCTGCTGCTGTTCTCATTCAAGCACACTTGAACAAATAAGCACTCTTGGCCATACTCACTTAGCCACTTATTTACAGCTGTTGCCATTGTTGTTACCATTGTTGTTGTTGTTGTTGTTGTTGTTGTCGTTGTCGCAACTGTCACACCCACTGCTTTTAGCCATGCACAAGTATTATGTGCTCTATTAGTGTAACATAATGCCAGGCGACAATGGCTATGGACGTCATTTTGGTTAAGTACTTTCGCCCGGCTCAGACGGTTCCTCAATTACACATAAGAAATTCGAACACCACATATAGGTACACATTAATACACGTATACATTCTCAAAATCGAACAATAAACTCTGAACATGATTTGCGCTATTTATTGTCCTTTAATAGGACATTGAGCAACAATCGAGGCAAACAGTTTAAAAACTTATATATAACATTCAACTCTATCTATTTAATGTTGAGTTTGCGTTTTCTATTCATGGGTTCAATAATCAGCAAAGTTTCACCATTAAATTAAAATAAATCCTGATAGCAAATGGTAAATATTCGTCTGCCAATCACGCTTCCTGGCATAAGTCTATCAAAATTAAGCCGACCATTGTTCAATTGTTCGCTACTCCTGCAATGCATAACGTGCCACGATAATCCTTTTTGGCCAGTGGGTTGAGTTCAACCGAAATGCTTCGTCCTTCGTCCTTCTTCGTTCGTTAGCCCAGGCAATCGATTAAGCAAAATTCCACAAATAATCTTTTCATGGAATTGCTTTTCTTTCGTCTCAGCACCTTTACCTTATGCCGCAATAAGATTAAAAGTTATTTAATTATTTGTTTTTTATTTACTTTATTCACTATTTTTGTATTGATGGTATCGTATCCTCAGCGTCGTTCTGCCCACGCCCTACATAGGATCTGTCATTAATCCGTAATCCGTTCTTAGATTTTTTGCAGCTGAAAATAGAAACTGCGCGTTTTATAACCACATCGAAATTGCTGACCAGGCTACTTATGTTATATTTATTTTTTTTTATTCCTGAATAGCTACAACGTTGATTCAACGTTGAATCAAGTACAAGAAATGTGTAGTAGAAGTTTTTGAACAAATTTAAGTTACCCAATTACGAGTAGAAAGCAGAAAAGTGTATGCAAATATCAAATAAACCAAGGAAACAACGACAACAACATAAACAACAAAGTCAACTTACGTTGTTAAATAAATAGCGCATAGTAAACATATTTTTGGACTTGAAACTGCATCTCTGAGCTAACCCAACTTGAAGAACTTGGCCCGGCCAGGGCACAACTCGAGCAATGAGATGGAATAACAATAACGAAACCATCGAACAACGAACTGCAAACACCCTTTCCCGCCGGATCACAAATGACACTCATGAATGCAGTTTATTCAAATTTGTTCATGGCCTATGAACTGAATGGATTTGATGATATGATTTGATTTGTGTGGAAAGCATTCCTTATAAGTACAGCAAATGGGGAGTGGGTAGCGAGTAAACAGTGTACAGTGAAACTGTTGTCAAGTGCTTGCCAGCCAGTGTGTATTTTATTTAGTGCCTGCCAGGCAGCCGAAGGATGTGCCACAAGACAAATATGCGACAAGTTGGACCTCTCCAGCGGTGGCCCAGCGACCGTCGTCCGTCGACCTTGAGTGGTCTTCCGTCCATGGCGGGCTCGGCAACCACTAAGGCCCATGGCTGTCCAGGGCAGCAATAAGTGTCGTCAAAAATATGTACTTACCCGGTACTTGCTACACAACTTTGATAAGTACCCGCCGTATTCGTTGTTGTCGTCCTGGCCCTGGGTCTTGGTCTGGTCTTGGCTCGAGTCGGCTGCTTTTTCGAATTGCAAATGCATTTGTGGCCCGGGGCCAAGGCGTATGCCACAAAAGTTATTTGGCCAAATTTAATTGTTCCAAATGCTTCGAATTTTCAGCACAGCAGCGAGTAATTTTCCCATTTTGGGAATACAATCTAAGACTTCTTTCAACTCTTATTTACATAAATTAATTATTTTTGCCGTCGACGCCAGTTTCCTCTTGTCCTTGCAGTAAGGTTTCCATCTCTGCACGAAAACTAGTTACAATTGTTAACTGTAGCTGCTGCTAATGTTACTTTTACTGTTACGGCTACAGCTACAGCTACAGCTACAGCTACTGTTAAATTTAATGTTAGCTTTTTATTGACTTTTAAGAAACTCCAATATCAATATTTCATTTCGATAAAAACTTGAAATTACTTTTTTATGAGATTATAATGCTAGCCTAGTTCGATAGTTTGTTAAACAGCAATTGATTTTGTAAAACATATCTCGGATATATTGAACATTAAGACATCGTTAAATATCTTAATATGTTACTGATACTGTTAATGATACGGTTACTGAATTGCAAAAATATTCTGAAATTATTTCAACTGTCAGTTTCCACTGATTTTACCATTTAAATTAAACATGTTATAATACTGCTCCAATAACTTTACATACTTCTGTTACTGTTAATACTACTGTACCTGCTCTGTTAATGTAACTGTTATAAGTGTTACTGTTAGTGCTGTTTAAGACTCTTATGTCTCAATTCTTATGCCCAATTCGACTGAAATTTTCACTCTTACTGCTGTAGCCATATTTTCTTCTATTTACAACCCAAATATATTTCGATTGTTTCAGCTTTTAAAAATAGTGCCTACATGAAATCTTAGTGCTGTTATCTATATTAGTCTAAAGGCTTTTAACGCTATTTATCTCATTGTGCATCAACTGTAACTGTGTTCAGTGCCATTATTCCCACAGCTGCAGCTGCAGCTCCAGCTAAAAAGCTGAATGCCACTCAACTTACGGTCACACCCACGACCTTGCTGCTGACGCTGACGCTGATGCTGATGCTGCTGCTGCCATTCAATTGCTGCTGCAGTCAGTGTAAACATCAAGTGCTGCTTCATTCGACTTTGCTTCTGGGCCCAAGCAATTGCAATTAATTCAATGTCAGTTCAACTGTAGCTGAGACAAAGGCTAAGCTAGGGCGCAGAGCAATAGCCAAAGCGCCAGATACGCTTCTGCCAATGGAACTTGCCACCCAAAACTGCCACGCCCCCTCGCCTGCCCCCAGCGGGCAGATGACAAGTAGTTTGCCGAGGCAGCGCCTTTCGAAATCGCTAAAACTTTTTGACAATGGCCCCGACTGCGTTGCAGTCGTCGTAAGTGCTTATCTGTGCAGTACAAAGTCGGTGCCGCAATCCATTTGCCTTTGCCGTTGCCCCAAATGCTCAGACCCGAACCCGAACCCGAACCCGAACCCGAGCCCGAACTCCGCTAAAGTCGATTTTGATGCCGTTTCCTTACCAACGATTAATTTTGCCTGCCAGCAAAACGTTGACGATGCTCGAAACATGATGATGAGCATGTTCATGATGATGATGACTGCATTCATTTAAGTAGAACAGCGCGACAAGAACTAAGCGCATTCCCATACATACTTCAGTCTATATATAACCCTAATTCTTTAAAACTCGGAAAAAATGGCTATAATATACTTTCTGTAAAGTCTTTATTAACATTTCAACTGCAATTGAATTAAATACAAAAATCATTTTGAAAAGTAGAATGAATGAGCTGTAAATACATATACTTACCTATAATACCTATACTTTATGAGATCGGTAATCCATTCTTTCCCCATCTATTATATTATTATTACATAAATATAAATAATTATAATTTATATACAGTAAACAATTCGTAAAGTAAGTGCATTCCCATACATGCACATATATATATATATATATATATATATATATATATATATGCAACCCAAATTCCTTATACAAAAACGTAGAAAAAATGGCTATAATATATTTTCGGTAAAGTCTTTATTAACATTTCAACTGCAATTGAATTAAATAGAAAAATCATTAAAAAAAAGTAGAATGAATGAGCTGGAAATACATATATACTTAATGGGATCGAAAATGCATTCTTTCCCCATTTGTTATATTATTATTACATACATATATATAATTATAATTTATTAACAGTAAATAATTCGTAAATCACATATTTTTCCCTGAGTTATCTCAAATCGGAATTCACTTGGGAATGTTTTGCAGAAGGAACCGTTTGTTTATTTGAGGTAACTTCGTTTATTTCACATACGCTTATTATGATTGAGGTGCGTTGTTTTGTTTGGTTTTCATTGTTTGGCGCAACTTTGCTGAATAGCTCCCAAAAGTCCAATAAGCCATAACAACAACAGTATGCAGCTTTAATTACGGTTTTAAGCTAATTATATAATATGAGAAGTTTTTGGGGCACGCAATTGGCCATTTGGCATTGTCATAAAATGACGTCGACAATGTCAAAGGCAAATTTAGCTGCGAACAAAAATAAAACTTAAAATACGAAGCAAAAAAAAAAAAAAAACAAAAATGAAAATGAAAACTTTAAAACTGCGCAGCAGTTGGAGCGTAGTACCCTTTAACCATTATTCCAATGTCCTTGCCCCTCCCCTCCCATAGGAAGCCATACTCCTTGTCCCGGGCAAAAATACCAAAAATAGGTAAACGCAGCTTAGCAAATTGTGCGCTGCCAACGACTTGAGTTTTATTTTTATGTTGATGCAAAAACTTTACGTGCTCAAGTTTATTGAGTGGCTGTTGTATACGAAATTAATAATGTGTGTGTGTGTGTGTGTGTGTGTGTGTGTGTGTGTGTGTGTGTGTGTGTGTGTGTGGTGTGTGTGTGTGTGTGTGTGTGTGTGTGTGTGTGTGTGTGCGCGTGTGTGTGTGTGTGTGTGTGTGTGTGTGTGTGTGCGTGCGTGTGTACCAGTAAAGTGACAGTTAAAAGGGTTCAAAGTGCTTGGGTCACTCAACAAACGCTGCTCGTCTTGGGTTAATCAGCAACAGTCTGCAACAAAAAACATCGACTTTCAATATTAAACGCATTAAAACATTTAAATAGAGCATCTAGGGTCTTATAGTGACTTAGACTTAGAAACCCAAAGCAACGCAACAGTTAAACAGGCACTAAATTTCTATTTTTCATTAAAACACAACAAGTTAAAATTTTTCTCTCGATTTCAAATATTCTACAAATTTGTTTGATAAATTTTTTGATGTCCTAAGAATTTATTTTATTTTAACTCCTCACAAAACATACATTTCAAATTCGCAATATACATTTTAGTAAATTAACACCCAGGGAAAAAAAAAAATGGTATTTTACTTTTATTTGGGATAAAAGTGCTTAAACTGTGAAATTGTCAAAAATCCTTGCAATGCTTTGTTAGATTCACTGCGATGTCCAAAACACAACTCCAGCATTAATTAATTAAAAACTTATATAACTGTACTTTTATACTTTTTTTTATATATTTTAAGCTGGTCCGTTTCCTTGTTTCGAGCTTAGCCAGATGAAATGTTTGTGCTTCGGTTTTTTGTTGTCGATTGAAAGGCCTTCCTCTCTTTTTTGTTGTTATCAGATCTTGGAGCTTTAAGGCAACACAAAGCTTGAACAAGTTTACAGCAAAAATTTAACGAAACCAATTAAATGTTGCAGGTTTTTCTTTTTTATAAAAAAATTAAATATTTCGTAGTTAAACTTATATTCAACGATATTCGGCGAGTTTATTACAATTTATTTAGTAATATTTTTTATATTAAGAAAATGGGATCTGAAAAATGCAATGATCATAATCAGATCGGTTACCTTGAGCCGATTTTCGTAACCTGGTGCGCTGGCAGCATTATTACTTTGCATATTCATTATGACAGCAGAAAGTCGTAACACCGCAATATCAGAAGCCGGGCGTAAAGTAAAAGTCTTGACTGCGGGCGCCTCAATTTTTAATGAAGCCAACGAAGCAACGAATGGCAACAGCGCCCTTATGGCCATAAAATGAAATGGGGGAAATTGGCGCCAAGGGGCCGCGAGCTGGTTGTGAAAAGACCAAAATGTTGCATCACACTTTTGTAAGGGACACGGCAAAAGCCATTAAGCAAACTAACACCAACTGGGCCAAGACGCACTCGCTAACAATTGCAACAACTTTAAAACCAACTCGTTGCCATTAACATACACGAAATTGGAGGCCTTTACGGCATGTATCCCAAACCACTTGTTGTTGTCAAATTTGTTGTGTCCTAAATTTGTGACTTTC
Organism: Drosophila micromelanica; assembly: GCA_004143825.1. Lineage (NCBI taxonomy): Eukaryota > Metazoa > Arthropoda > Insecta > Diptera > Drosophilidae > Drosophila > Drosophila micromelanica. The sequence goes on along the minus strand of SCDY01002175.1, from coordinate 9,271 downwards.
AATTATTTCACACATTTAGACATTAACACAATATTTGTGACATGCCACAAGCACATGTCGGCTGTCAGTTTTTGGACAACTTGACACAAGACCCCAAAGCAAATTGTTGAAAACATTCAAACACGTTAACTTTAAGCAGATACTGCTTAAATTGAAGATACCGTATATTTAATGTACCCAAGTTTCTAACTCAAACAACAATTTGCTATTTGATTGCTAGGAAAGAAACTTATCAGAACAAGATAAAGTATTCCAAAATGCCAAAACCAAAATTAATTATTACAGGGTGTAGCTAATTGAATGCATTAAAAGACTCTTTAAATATGTGTGCACTCAGAGAAGGAATCATGTAATTTATTTAAAGTATTTCTTCTTCTTTTTGCCCATTTAAAAGTTGCTCATGAAATCAATTATTATTTATGTATTTGGAAGGACATTTTTCTTTAAGTGTGTGTGTTTATTGCCACATTTACATATGTTAAGTCTGACATAAGCGTATCATCAGGCAATACGAGTTTGCAAGACAATTACAAATTAATAATTGTTTCGCTCTCTCTCTCTCTCTCTCTCTCTCTCTCTCTCTCTCTATCTCTCTCTCAGACACATTTGCTTGCAAGTCTCTAAAACAAGACATAAGAGGCTTAAGTACTTTTAATTATAAATCGTTTATTTTTGTTGCGAAAAAAACAAAACAAAACTAAATAAATTAATGAATTTAAGCACGTATACACACAATACAAAATACACACACACAGGCACACTCAGCTACAATTAAGTTTCTATATTTTTGTTCAGTTATCAGTTTGTGGATTCGTGCGTGTGCGTGTGTGTGTGTGCGTGTGTGTGAAACTGTTTGCCTACAACTACATTAACACTTTTTGGCTTTGACTTGATTTGCACAAAGCAGATGAGAAGCTTCTGTTTGTCTAGCGCCCTCTTTTGTTTGGAACATTTAAATGAGAAAACTTTTATCTAGCCCTACATCCCTACCCCCGCCTCCCCCTCCCCACCCTCACTGTGCACCTCCCTGCCCAACTTTCCATCTGGCCCCACACACACATATACGCAGAGCCTCTTGGAGTGAACTAAACAGCCAAATGACCCACATTGGACCAAGAGTATCAAAAAATACTCGTATTTACCCCAAAAAGAAGAGCGCAAAACAACTTAGAAAAGCGATTTTTTGTTTGCTTTTCTGAACTGTTACAAGTTAAACACAAGTTATGCGTGAGTTTTATATGACTTTTTATTGACAAAATGACAGCATTATGTGGCCAGCAACCACATAATGATACTAAAGTACAAGTAAAGTACACAGCGTATTTGCGTATACCCTGTAATTGGACAACAAAATTTCTTAAAGTTAAATTTAAAGATAAATATGCCAGGCAAAGAGAGTGCAAATATGAATATATGAAGCATTTAAAATAATTATTCATCAATATACGAATTTAGCAATTAAATATGGATATGTTTAAACGAACGGATAGCAAAAAAAAATAAAAACAGCAAAAAAATTAAATAGAAATACAACAAAATAACGAATAAAATAGGAATATATATATAATAATAATATAATTGATTTCTTTTTATTTATAAAGATTCGCAATAAACTTTGACACTTTAAAAACATCAAAGTGAATTTTAAACTTAATAATCAATATTTTCATGTGAAATATATGTAAAAAAAAATAATACTAATAAAATTAGTTTGACAAAGTTATATAATCGAATAAACAACCTATAACAAAAATATATCTTTAATAAATATTACAAATTTTTACCTTAAATAATACTAAAGAAATTCTAACAAACGTATTGTATCGGGACATATTTCTAGCACCTGACATACTTTTATACTTACTGAGCTTTATAAATTAATTCTTTTATAAATATCACCAATTTTCATGCAATGTCTGCCAGGGTATTGAATCTTCAATACTGCCAAAATTGTGTTTCCCTATTTTGGATCTCGTTACTTACTTTCATGTAAGCAAGTTTAAGTTGCTGTCGTCGCCAGAACATAAAAAACTTTAAGCAACAAAATCGCATAAACTGCTGTTAAGTGAAAGTGCGATAAATCAATTTGTAATTGGGGCAAGTTTTGCCAGTTGGCCTCCGCTTGTCTATTCCCCAGCCTCGACAGGACAGCACAAAAATACTCTTACTCGTCTATAGCCCGAGAATAATATGATGATGGTATGTTGCTGTTGGGCACATATGTGTTTCAGTTCTGTGATTTTACTTTAGGGGCAACCACGGAGCGGTTTTGTTGAGGGCTTTCGGCGAGCTTAAGCAGTATTTAGTATATTTATATCTAGATATAATCATCATACAAACATCTGTATTTGTGTGTGTGTTTGGATGGCTCAAGTCAAAGCTGTTGTTTATGGTGCTCAAATTATTACATTTTGCAACAGTTTTGGTCAACAGATTAAGCCTGTCTCTGCAGGACTATGATACAAGTCCCCAGGAAAATATAAGAAAAACAACTTGAACCACTTTTATATACATATATATACTATATATACATGCAAGTAACAGCATTAAGGATTAGTTATAATATGTGTTGTTTTTTGTTTTGATTCTTACAGCTGGATCTGCAATTACAGGACGAAGCTGGCGGCGATATCTCAAGTTTTATAACCAATGGCGAATGGGACTTGTTAGGTGAGTGGAATAAATTGGCATTAAAAAAAGTAAAAAATAAAAAAAAAGAGAACAATACACACAAGCACTGAGGCCATTGAACTGACTAAAAACTGCAAAAAATAACTAAACGATTGAGCTAATATTTAATTAATTAATGACCATAAATAATTTTCATTTTTTTCTTCTGCATACGCCCATCCCATTTGCATCAACAAATCAAACAACAATCAACAAAAACAAATACCAACAACAACAACAACAACAATAAATAACCACATCTAAATTATGCCCAACAAAGGTGTGCCCGGTAAACGTAATGAAATCTACTATAATTGCTGCCCAGAACCTTATATTGACATAACATTCGCCATTTTGATACGACGCAAAACTTTATACTATTTTTTCAATTTGATTGTGCCGTGCGTGTTGATCGCATCGATGGCACTGCTAGGTTTTACACTGCCACCAGATTCTGGTGAGAAGCTCTCGCTTGGTAAGTGGCCATTAAAAAACACACTTCAATCCGAACAACAACAAACAACAAACAAACAAAATAAACCAAACTAAAACTGAAACCGAAACTGATATCCCTATCCATTTTAATAATTTAATTGTTGACTTTTTGTAGGAATTTTTGCATGCTTTCTAAATACAAAATTTCGTCTATATATATAAATATATCTAACAACACCCACACATATAGAAATATATATTTCGACAATATTGTTTTTTTTTTTTTTCAAAACGGAAGCCCATTCGTTGCAGCAGGACGGACGGACGGACTTACACACAAGTTGACTGCCACCATATTCCGCACATATTACGTATACGCCATGCGGAGCCTTGACTAACTATGCAAATGCAATGCAATCCAATGGCCAACGGCAATGGCAACTCTGGCAACAAACAAACAAACAAACAAACAAACAAGCAAACAAAACAAGAGCCAGCAAGTGTGAGCCTCGGCACACAAAAACAGCCGCCATCATTTGTAATCAAAGTCAACGCTGGCAAAGTGAAAAATATGGCACAGCAGCTGGCCCACCTTTCAGGGCGAGAGAAGGACGCAAATACGGGACGACAGACGACAAACGACGGACATCAAATGAGCACAGAGCCTTGAACCCTTGAACCTCAGTAACAACTACTAGTTAACCATGTCAAGCAGCGCAGCTAAAATACAAAAACATTTCCCATATATGAAAATATATATACATTTCTATAAATATATATATAGAAATTCTTCTGCCTAATGCATTCAGCTGGAGAAACAGTTGATGTCAAATATTTGTAAAACGCAATACAATAAAACATATTGCTGCAAAAACTATCAAGCATCAAATCGACTTGAAAACTGTTTTACGCAAATATTTAAATAGTTTACAAAAAATCAAAAACTTTGCTTTTAAATGCACAGCTAACAATATTATATACTTAAGAAGTAGAAGTCATTTCTTTGACAGGATTAACCGATAGTTTTTTATGTACTTGTATATATATATTTCTAGAATTTATAAAGTATTTTTTATGCTCAGGTGAAATTCAGTAGGTATTTTTGCATTCTTTTTCACAGATATAAGCATTATGATCTGTTGATCTATGGGTCGTTTGTTATTTGTTTTGCCAACTCTCTTTCAATTTTCGTGTCGATTTCTGGCACACACACACACACACACAGGCACACACACGTTGGGGCTGAAAAAGTTATGCGAAAATGTGGCAAAATGCTTTGCAGCTCATATCCTGAGCATGTCCGACTAGCCTGACTATGTCTGTGGCAGTGGCTCATCACGTACTTTCAACATGCAGCATATGGTGCATGTCAAAATTTATACAATATATATATATACATACATATATATATCGCGTTTATGAGCGAAAGCAGCAAAAGTTTAGCTTGCAGCTGCCAGAAAACAAAAAATTGCCATATTTTAAAAATTGTTCATAGAGACAGCGTTCCCCACCCGCTGTGTGTGTGTGTGTGTGTGTGTGTGTGTGTGTGTGTGTGTGTGTGTGTGTGTGTGTGTCTGTGTGTGTGTGTGTGTGTGTGTGTGTGTGTGTGTGTGTGTGTGTGTGTGTGTGTGTGTGTGTGTGTGTAGCAAAACGCATTAGGGTTGCCAGCCGTGGCTTATGCATAATAGACAAGTTTGCGTAAAACCCTGTGGCTAATTTATGTTTGCCCGACACTTTCGTCGACCGTCCCCCACTTTCGCTCAACCAGCTGACTTTTCACATAATTTATATAACCGCAAAAGAACAAGCATAAAATATGCACAGGACACAAAAATAATATATAAAAAAAACACCGAAAAAAACACGCTGAAAAAATCTTTGATAACACAAAGCGCTCACTGACAAACGCCAGCTGTCCAAAACGAAACCCCAAGCAAAACCATAAATAATGATAAGTTCCGTCCATAAGGTTCGGCAAGGCTGTGACAAATATGTGTGGGTGTTGTGTGTGTTGATATATATATTTTTTTTGGTTTTTTTTTTTATTGATAACATTTTTGACGTTAGCAATAGCGAAATTGAAACTGTTACGGTTGACGGACTTCTTGAGGTTCAGCGCAGAAAATACGGTAGTAGTTTTTTATTCAAAACGAAAAAAAAAACAAACGCAAAGTGGGCCAAAGTCGCAATTATATCATATGAATGTGCATCCTTGCAGCAAGGCAGCCGCTGGCAACGCAGGAGCAGCAGGCAGGATCAGCTGGATCAGCTCATTTCTAGTTTGGCAAACAGAACGAAATCTCTAATAACTATATACAAATAATTACTTATATGCTCTCTTTCTCTTTCTTTCTCTATTACCTCTTCTCTCTATCCGTTGTGCCTGTACCTGACACACACACACACACACACACGCACACACACACGCACACACACACACACTAACTAACACCTTCACAACTGGGCGCGCAATAATTTTGTGCTGCATACTTGCAGGAGTTACTATTTTACTATCGCTCACAGTCTTCCTGAACATGGTAGCGGAAACGATGCCAGCGACATCCGATGCTGTGCCGCTGCTCGGTAAGTAGAGGCAGCGCCATCTGGCGTTGGCCGCTGGCAAATTGCCATGGGAGCTCTCTGACTTCAAATTAACGCACATTCAACTCAGCTCAACAATAACAACAACAACAACTAATCAGCTAAGATTCTTACCTTCCGCACAGCCTCGAGAACTGCCGCCACTGTTTTTCACGTTCTATTTAAAAATTCTTCTTTTTTATTCTTTGGTTCTCTTACATTCGTTTTTATTAGTTTTCACTTTCGTTCGTATTTTATTTTTCGTCTCCGTTGGGTCTTAAAGCTGCGAAGGTTTAAGCTGCTTACAGTAGAGGACACAAGTATACGTATACTGCAAATATTTTTAAATATTTTCAGTGTCTGTCACCAGGGAAGAAAGAGTGGCGATAGTTAATTGCGGCAGCTGTGAGAAAAGCTGAAATGTTTTCAATTTTCATATTTCTGGGCGATTTAGTTCGTTGGTATCACCCAAGCGATAAATTGGCGATAGGATAAAGGGAAAATTGAATGCAAGAAATTTCCGCAATTTACAAAAATGTCCATTACTATCGCAAATGTGTCTCCCTGGCGACACTGAATGCGATATTTTAGCTAACTTATAGCAAGGCATCACAGCCGTATTTCCTGCAGTTACACTTGAACACACACTCACACACATACACACACATACACACACACACAAAGTTGTAGGCCAGTTCAAAGGCGAAAAATGTTCAATTAACACGCAATAGAAAACAGAAACAACAACAACAACAATAGCGACAACATATAGACTAATATTAATAGCATAAACGGACCCTTCTTCAAACGTATATATATATATATTATTTTTGAACAAACAATAAAATCAAAATCTGAGATGTTCAGCGCTATTAGTTTCAAATTTAAACTTACATTGTTGCTGTTGTTGTTTTCCGATTGTTGGCCATAAACACGTACAACAAATTGCCCCGTCTCAAGTTTCATGCAGCAGCACGCACCTTCGCCCAGGACCTCTTCTCGGTCCTGGTCCTGGTCCTGATCCTGGTCCTGTTCGAGCGACAGCGTCTACAAATGGGCGAAAACTTTTGTCGAGCAGCGAGCCGTGCTTGGTGGGTTCGGGTTCGGGTTCGAGTTCGGGTTCGGGTTCGTTCATTCTGAAATCTTTTAGTGTCTAGTTTCCGCTGTTTGTTTGCTCTTTGTTTTCTTAATATTTCATTTAATGGCCGGCAAATGGAGGCGATGGCGGCGTGTACATCGGGCGCTGTGATTTAAGCGATTTCATAAACTTTGAAAATTTATGCGCCGCACACAACTCAAGTTTATCCCAATCACGTGCATAAACTATATACCAAAAACTCAGGTTGCACGAACACTAGAAACAGTATAACAAGTCCAAGTTCTTATCTAACACAAATATATATGCATACATATTTATATTTATATATATATATATGTCTGTATAAGTCTAACCCACTTGGATTTGCGACGCATTAAAAAGTATTCAGCAAAGTGATATAAATATTAAGAAAGAGTCAATGACGAACACGTGAAAGACACGTGAGGCAAGACACAGTGCCTACCAAAAGTAGCAGCACTAAACAATTGCAATTTTAGATGTTAGAAAAGTAAATGAAGATTCTTATCCATGAATGCAAATCGATTATATATATTTATTTTTTAGTTACGTGTTAGTTTATATATATGTGCGTGATAACTACATGTTAGTTAGTGTATCTTTAAAGGCCGTTATACCTTGCATCAACTGAATAAACAGTAATTATAAAGAGCTGTAGCTGCACAATGTGTTGTATCGATGTGTGTGCGTAGATGTGTATACATATAAATATATATATTCCTAGACAATAATGAGTGATATAGATCTTCATATAGACAAACATAAAGAACAAAAAACAATAAGATATTATTTATGAAAGAAAAATAATTCAGTTCCATGTTCATCAACAAAACTTTTTCAGAACCCTTCTAAGCATTTAAAGAAAATATATTTATGACAACAAAAAATAGGGTATCAAGTAACAACTATAGTTCAAACACGGCTTAGAGTAGTTGAGAGAAAAGGTATCTAAAAATTCTCTCGATGACAGAATAACACCCAGAGAAAAAAGCCTTTCTAAACCTAAGTACAATCGATACAAAATCTCAAAAGCATTTATTTTTCAAATCAGGTATGAATAACTTGTGATATCATGTAAATTGATCATTGAAATCAACGTAAAACGATTATAGTTTATAGGTTATTTTCGAGCTAAGAAAAATATATTTGTTACTTTCTCTGCGGGTATATCGTATAGATACATTCATACATTTATATAAATTTTAGAGGTGTATGTGTGTGTGTGTGTGTGTGAGTGTGATAAGTATTAAAAATTTAACATTTAACGATCATGTGATAACAGTACATATACATATGTGTGTATGCACACGCATGCATGATGTGTGTATGTAAGTATATCCTGTATGTTTACACCTTTAGCGAATAGAAGTTTAGGTAATGCCGTTAACATCATTAAATACGTAGTATATATAAAAACAAGCCATGCTTGGAACAGTTTTTTGGGTAACAATATAGCATAAATTTGTGGGTTACTTAGAAATCGTTATTATCTAAGTATTAAAAATTGAAGCATGATATTACCAAGAATTCTATACAACATTTAACAATAATAATCCATAATGAAATGTTCAGATTCCGATTCTATCATTTGTAGCTTTTAATAGTAAGGTAAGTCATATAATTAAACAATACGTTCATCAAAAAAAAAAACAAACGAATACAAAAGAAACAACTTAAAAGGCTAACCTCAACAAAAAAAAAATCAAATATGTCCACAATACAGTTAAAAAATATACATATCCAAAATCCACCCATAATCCGTTAAATAATACACTCTGATCATTAACGCATGCCAGGCCATAAACCTCGATTATTTTATGTACTTAGCATTTTGAAACAATCTAGTAAACATAACTAGTATACTCCACTGCACAGATGCTATATAATATATATGTATTCATATAGCACACACACATCATATACTACAGTTACAAATAACACTTAACTTCATTACTTAATACACACACACAGAGACACACAGACGTAGTAATCAAATTTCACACTTATTAAACGTAGTATATGTATTTTTGAATTTCGTATCTTGTATCTTTTATCGTATCGAGGACTGGTATGGCAATCAAACTCAAAGCATGCACTCTGGACCTTTCGATAGACAAACTCTTGTATTTGTTAAAAATAAATAAAAATAAAATTGAGAAGAAGAAAAAAAAAAAAAAAGAAAGTGAAAGTAGTCCAGATTCATGAGTCGGGAGTCGAGAGAGTCGCGAGCATTTAGCCAAGTTTCTCTCTTACCATAAGTATTGTTTATATATTGTTTATATCTATAGAAATGTATGCATACACAAATAACTGTATATTTTATTTACAAACTTGTGTAGAGCTTTGTGTTTTAATTTTGTTGTATTCTTTATTTTTTTTTTTGTTTTTTTTTTTTTTTTTTTTTTTTTTTGTTTTTTTTATTTTTATTTTTGATTTTATTCTTACAACCAATGCTCGCATTATTAATTT
>SCDY01002174.1:0-16594 GCA_004143825.1 Drosophila micromelanica | reverse complement strand
GTCAAATTTTTCGTCAAAAATCATGCCAAAATTCACAAAAATTTTGACATGTAAAGTTCTCGGATCCATAGCTCCCATATTTTAAACTGCCATAACTTCGTGAAAACTGAACCGATTTTCATGTTTGATGGCATTTCGGTCATGAATTGAGCACTAAATTAAATCTGTATATAAAATATATCAATTTTTGAAAATACAATTTTTTTGATTTTTGGTGCAAAAATCATAAAGTGGGACCTTGTCTATTTAAAAAAAAATTTGTTTGTCAAAATTTTGATTTGTGAATTATAATAATTAAAATATATCAATTTTTGAAAATAAAAATTTTCCTGTTGGCTGTGATAGCGTACTTGTCTTTTTCAATTTAATAAGGGATACTTTTTGTTGGTTTTTTATTTTTTTTGGAAAAGTTGCAAAACAATTTTCGCGATTGATTTTTTGTGTCATGCAAAAACTTTCTAACGTTTTACATTTTGGTTTTCGGGATAGGAGAGGTACGCCATAGACGGCGCACTCAAATATAAAATCGAATTTATTGCAGTTGAGTGAATTGTTGCTGCAGCAGGTTTAAAAAAAAGGGTTGAGGGTGCAATTTTTGACTTGGCGCATTTGCAGCAATGACTGCTGCTGCTGTTCGGTTAAAGTTGTTGTTAGTGCATTTGACTGATGTTGATTGGATTAGGATGTTGCACGCAAAGCGGCGCATAAATATTTATAAATGTAAGCATGTGCGGGCAGCTGAAACCCTAGTTTCGTTTTGGCCCTCTGATTGCTGGCCAAATAAATGAAACTTTTTTCCACCCCCCACTCCAGTTCCGTTTCTCCATTTGCTTGTGTTTTTCTGCCCCTGCCAGTTGGCTATATTAATTTGTTTGCTGCTGCTGCCACTCCAACGCCGCGCCCACTTGGCTCTATTGTTATGCTCTGTGGCACGGCCAGCACTTGAATTGCGCCTGAACTCCGCATCCCGGCTCCGCATACGTGCCAGGCCTTTGGTCCTGGCAGCACCGTTAGTTTTTGCCTGGTTTTTGGGGATCCGCTGCGCGTAAACAATTATTCGCCCAAAAAAAAAAAAAATTCGTCGGACAGCGGGCGTATTGTGACTTTGACAAAGGCAAAAACTAAACTAAAAAATAAATAAAAAATAAAATGATGTTCTCTCAATTATTATTCTATGTGTGCGCCAGCATTTATCGATTGTATCTGACCTACAAAATATTGCCCATATAAATGCATATCTAGGGTATCTCGCAGTCAAGCGTGCAATTTTAGCATATTTATATGTTTTTACATATGACCAACCACTTAGAGTGTATATGAGTGTGTGTGTGTGTGTGTGGCATATGTGTGTGTGCTTAGACAAGCATGTTAATTGAGTTAGTTTTTCTCGCTTCCATTTAATGGGTACGTGTTGCTGATTAGTAATACCAAAAATATAGCAAGTGGGGGAAAAACCAGAAAGCAAACGAAAAATGGTCTTTCCCCAATAAAATGTAATAAAGATAAAAATTAATTTTATTTGTGTATATAAATTTGATAAATTAATCAAAGCTGTTTTAGCTCTTGAATTTTTTAATATTCACAAGTGTTGGAAAAGAGAGGGAGAGAGAAAGAGAGAAAGAGAGAGAGAGAGAGAGAGAGAGAGAGAGAGCGAGAGGCACTTGAAAAAGGCAAGTGTTGCCAATCCCTATAAAAATATGGCTATATACATATGTACGGGCAATATGTGTCTATATATGACAACTATATGAAGTCCTTGACACTAGCAAACAAAAATGACAAACACTTGCAACGTATTCGTACAAGGGTGTTAAGGAGGGTAAGAGAGCTTATAGAGCATGTTTTCAGTTGTGGCTGGTATTGATGCTGGTTGTGAAGAAGCAGTCATCATAAAGTATAAACACATTAGAAATCGATTTCATATGACATACGAGAAAATTGAATTGTTTTGCGCTGCCTGGGGCGTACATTTCAGATGAGAGCTGATAGACATAAGTGAGCCATTTAAAACATCAACGAAACTCAAAGGAGTCTCAAATAATAATAGTAATGTAATGGATGCAGTTCGAACAACGTTGATTGCACATTGGTTTGTTATCTCAGACGGCGCTTAATTTATTATCGATTTATTAATTTGAATTAAAATGTACATCAAACTATTTTTTTCAAGATTTTTAATTTAAGTCGGACTTCTTTTATAAAATAGGGCCTTAAACAGGTATTCTTAGGAAAAACTGAAATAAATATGTGTTATCGATTAATTTATAAAGTCGATTATTGATTTACAGAAAAATATTTTCTAACGTTTATTCCTTAAGAAATTTGCTATCGATACTATTTCAAAATAAAAGTTAACATACCGATATATTTATTTAAATTTAAATATTTACCGAACTCACTTACTAAGGATCTTAAAAGATTTTTAATTTGTGTCTGACTTCTTCTAAAAAATGGAGCATTAAATAGTTAATCTGGAAAAACATATCGATACATTTTAAGAGTCGATTACCGATTTACAAAAAAAAGATTTTGCAATCTTTAAATACTACATTCCATATACCTGGGAAATCTTAAGAAAATTGTTATCGATACCAATCAAAAAGTTATCGATTCTTCAACTCAAATTGCAATGCAACTTAAAAAACAAAATAAATAAATATGACTTTAACTAACTCTTAATTGCCCCACAGTTAACAGTAGATTAACAACCGCTATACAGGGTATGCAAGTAATCGATACTCCTAGAAATTCCTTAATGCCAAAGGCAATTTGAACTGCGCAGGCTGCGTAACGCATTAAAACTCCCATTAGACGACAAATTTCAAGTGCAAAATGGCAGTCGTTAAAACTAATTAAACGAATTTAATTGCATTTAAAGAGGCACGTGCAAATTGCAAGCAATTTTAATTGCCACACACACACACACACACACACACGAAGAATCTCTAATTAGTGCAAACAGAGAGAAAAACACAAAAGCACAAAAACAATTCTGGACAGAATATGTAGTACACGTAACGGGACAAGCTAAAAAGCCAAAAATAAAACACAAAAAAAAACAGACTTTAAGCGCAAAAGAGTCGCGTGGAGAGTCAATAAAAAGTCGAAATGGCCACCAAAGGAACTGAAAACTGGCAACTGCGGCAGGACACATTCCAACTTAATGTGCGTTAAAAAGCAAAGCCAAGGACAAATAGCTACCAAGTCGAACCGAACATTCTGAAATGGCTTTAAAAGGAAATATGTAAACCAAAAGTTTTTGGTCAAGTTACCGAGCGTGGCGGGGCGGGGCGGGCCGGAATGGAAGGGGGCGAAGCTATTGTTGTGAAATTAAATTCCAACTAGCAGACGCAGCCACCAGGTAAGGACTACGACCAGAATTCGAAACCGGGACCGGGAGCAGAACGAGACAGCTTTTGTTATTTTTACACTTCATTGCCGTGGAATTTACTTTGTTGCCTTGGCTTTGTTTTCGACTTGGGATGCCGCAAGCGCAGTCCAAGCGTAAAGATAAAACTTGTGTCTCCTGCTTTTACAGCAACTTCCTTGTCTTCCTGTTCTTCTTCTACCCACAACTTTCGCTATTTGTGGGCTAAGTGTGTGTGTGTGGAAGTGCCATTGTGTGTGCGTATTATTGTCATAATATTGCCCAACCAATGAAAAGTTCCGCCACTGAACCGAAAACAACCAGAGAGAGTTTTAATAATACCCTTGCGTAATCTTACACAGAGTTACTATATATATAAAGTAATCAGTGGTATGTTAGCTGGTCTTTAAATGTGAAATTAATATATAGTATGAATATAAAATTTATAAACTTTACCTATTAGTGGTATAGGATATATTTATGAACTATCTATTTAACTCACTTTTTCAGCTTCAAAGATACAGAAACCATCCATCAACATTTTAGCTATTATTTAAAGTTAAGCTCAAATTTTCAACAATGGCTATCAATCAAATTGAAGGGTATTTAATCTTCGTAAGTCGTCAGTTGTGGATATTCTTTTGTGTTGAATTTTGATGTCACCCAAAGGCCAAATTTTAATAATTTCTTACTGTTGAAACTAAATGACACGCCCATCAATGGCTGGGGCGTGACAACGACTCGATAAGGTCGTCGAAGTTTGTTGACTTTCTTTTTTGTTTTTTTTTTTTGCCCCCTAACAGCAAATGCTAAAGCTCAAGCATTGGCAGCGAGCTCCTTGCGTCGAGGGTCCTGGCTACAACCATTTTCTCAACTTTTTATTTTTATTGAATTTGCACCTTGACAAACATTTTAGCAGCTGCCTCGACGAGAACGTTGACGATGATGAGCCGGGGCGGCGCCTCTTATTGTATTTATTTTGACAGCCACTGTGACAGGAGCAACGCATTAGGTTATTATCCTGCATATGCTGCGTTATTTATGTAGTTCGAGTCCCGTTCAAAGTGCGCTTAATGCGACTTTCAGTGTTTGTTCTTCTTTCTTTTTTTTGTGGCTGCCAGAGCTGATTACTTTAAAGAGATTTATGCATGAGTTTGGCTTTGCATTAGCTGTATTTGCTTTTATGGCGTTCCAATATGCAGCACATGGCGTATACGTATTATTTGTTGTGTGTGCTTGCGCAACTTTAAGCCATGGCTTTGGACAACTTTAAGTTACAACTGAAACTGACAATTGCAGGCGGATATCAAATTGACAAGTTTTTTTTTTATTTTCCCCCCAATTGCCAACATAGTTTGTATGACAACGTTGCGTATACGTGATGTGGACAAATGTTGCCAGGCGCTGATTTTTTCAACACTTACCGAGAGTGTGTGTGTGTGTGTGTGTGTAGGGGCGTGTGTGTCGTTTGTAAGTATCGCATTGCAGACAGCAGCAGCAATTTCATTTGAAATTTAATGCCAAGTTCGAAAGACGCCGCGTGACTCGCATACACATGAGACCATTGAGTCCTTTGCTGCCAGACACATTAAAGCGTGCGCACATCGCACATCCCTCTCACTACGAGACTCTGCCAGCTCTAATTAAATAGCCAGCCAGCGCGAATTTTGACAGCTTTAAGCGCATTTGCGTATAGCTGACACGATGAGGCGTCAGCCTGTCACTAAAATAGTTGCGACAACTGCCAGAGGCTCGCCAGCTCGAGCCAGCTCGAGGCAAAAACATGCTTGCAACGTGCGCTGCATACAAAATTAAAGCTCAACTAACTAACGAGACGAGGGGAGAGGGAGATGGGGGTGGGTGTGGGTGTGGTACGTGCCGGCCTCGCTGTGTCTACAATTCCAATTGTTATTGCACAAGCAAATCAAAAACTAAAAACACGAAACTAAAAACAAGCAAGAACATTGCAGCCGGGTCTAACCGACTGCGTAATTCTCGTTCATAGTCAATCGAAAAAAATTTCTTAAATATTATAGTAATTTTTAAAAAATATAGAGTTTTAATTTTTTAAAGGATTTGCCAAGCCCTTAACAGTATTATCCCGATCTGAATAAAAATGTCATCATTAAATTTGATATATTGAATAAATCAACATATCAAATCAACAAATCAAATAAATCAAATCAACACACGCAGAAGTTGTTTAAGAAAACGTTGTCTTGTGGAAAGCCAATTTAGACCGCTATATGCGATTCTCATGAATTCAAGTAATGCCAGCAGAATTTTGGTGTCTTCAGTCATTTGTGTGTCTTACTTTAAGGTTATATTTGAAAAAGTGTTTTTTTGTTTTTACCTTACTCCAACCTCTCTCTGTGTATATTATCCCCTATACTCATTTAACATTTTGAAAAATTAAATTACATGTAAACAGAATTTAATATAATATTAATATAATGTATTTATAAATTTAAATCTCTAGCTTCATAAGCTTTGCTGCAAATCCAATATACTCTTTTCCACTCCCTAAACTTGTATAAAAACTATAACGAGCTAAATAATCAAAGAACTGAACATGATCAGACTTGATGCACACCGACGACTAGTTGACGGCTGTAAATTGATAGAAGAGTTGAATTAAACAACAGCTGGGGTTCAACTAAACTCAGCATCAATCAAAACACAGCGAACTGTCATCAATCTTTTGGGTGAAAGTGTGCAACGGTGCGTATGCGTAATGTGCGCATGACAAGCTGAGAAAGTCGTTAGAGGAGGGGACGCGGGATTGGAGGCCAAGGTGTTGCCCGGTAATTAATCAGCTGTGTGCGCTCCAAGCCCGAAAACAATGACACTAATCGGCCGTAAATGGTTGCACGCATTCGGCTGATTAGATTAACGCCAATTTAATTGACGATTTTGTGTGGAAGGAGCAGCTGGGGACAGGCTCAAGGATACACATAAATCAACGCACACAAATGCACACGCTTGAGAGAAATCTGTGCTCTGTGCTGAGAACAGAAATGAAATGAAAATTCCGGCCATAATTAAAAGTGCTATGCAGGATGCAGGCAGGACATGTGTAAAGCCAGGACATGCACTGACGGCAGCTCCATGTGGCAAGCCAGAAACGGAATTTTTTACCAGCTGCAGGCAATAGGAAGACGTGTGACAGCTATGAGCAAGAAGTGTGAAGAATGCGAAGAGTGCATGGCATGGAAATAAAGAAGGGGAGAGGGCGGGGCGGGGAGAGGGATCTGAGATTCAAGGGAGCACACAAACAATGCGGCACATGTAAAGGAAGCTGGGCAATATTCATTACTAGCATGCAGCTGACCTAAAAGGACTGCCCAGAGCAGGCAGCAGGACAGGAAGCGACAGCAGTACGAAGTGAAAATAATGTAGTCTACTTATGTGCGTCAGCTAACAAGCAGCAAATGCATGGACAAGATGTTTGCCTGATGCCCTGTAACTAATCAACTTATTCGAAAGGGCTTAAAAAATGAGAAAACAAATTATTCAGTTAAATATTTAAATTAAATTAAAATTATATTCTAATTTGGTGTATGACTGCGGGTCAATAAAATTAAGCTAAAACTAGCAATTGAAAATTAGGTTAGTTATGGGGTATTTACTAGTTGAGCTTGCAAGCTGAAGCTCACAGAGTGCCACTAAAAATATGCAAAGTTCAGCACACAGCTGCATTTGGGGCATGTTGCATGTTTGTACTCTATTATGGGGTAAATTTAATTTACTGCAGCAGCAGCAGCAACGACATTTCAATGCCGATGCGCACGATTTAAGAGTTTTGCGACAGACTTCCGAGTTTCTAGTGCAACTGCCTCAGAATGCGGCAACTTTACGAACTCTGCACTCGGACGCAAATTGATTTAAGTGCATGTCAGACAATATTGCCAGCACGACGGACGTCGAGTCCTTTTGACCGGGCTGACTGACGGCCGCTGCTTAAATCGTTTAACAAGCCCCGTTTCGAGCTTATAAAATTTGCTCGTAAAACGGTTTATGGTGGTCTACAACAGAACGAGACAGCGATATCGAAAGAGAGTGAGGGAGAGAGAGTTGCGATTTAACTGTAATTCGTTTGCTGGCAGCTGCACACTCTAATCACATTTCGTTAGAACCGGAATCGGATATGTAATTGGTTTGCTCAACTGCAGCGGGACGAGCCCTTAATGAAGTTGTTCCACAGCAGAGCCCAAGCGTGCGATCGAATGGAGGGCGAAAGGGGGTTACAGCAAATGTCCTGCGAATTGCTGCAACACATACGTATGTATATGTTGGTACGCTTCCAGTTGCCTAATGGGGCGTGGCAACAGAAAATGGTGCCCCCCAAACAAACTTTTCAAACGTTGTTTATTACGGCCAAGATTCAAGCGCGACCCGAAAAAAAAAAACTCAGCTGTGCAGAGAACATTTTAGGACTTGTCTAGAGGCTGCCTCAACCATGTCCTTGACACTCCACGCAGGAGAACAATAACTAGCTACAAAGTCATCCGCCGTGGTGTCTTACACTTGACAAAATTTTAAATTTAAAACAGCAAAAACTTGAAAAATAACAAAGAAAAATGTATTTATTATTATTTATTATTGATTAATTATTTATTCATTTGAAGATTTTTGAAATTACGATTTTTGAAATGTGTTATTTTTAAATTATTCAAGACCGAATTTTACGCATAAGACTGTACGAATTCACATGACACTAACATCGACTTAAAACGTGTTTTTTTCGCTCAGTGTATAGAAAGCCGAATAACCCAACCCGAAAGGCAACACACAACAGCAACCCTAGCAAACATCTAAGAGCGCCTTTCGCTGAGTTTTTCTTTCGCACTTGGCCATAACTTTTGCATTGTTGTTGCTGCTTTTGTTGGCACTGCGAATGATTTAAAAGTTTTCTTGTTATTTTCATCTTTAACAAGTTTTTGCTGACGCTGCATTCGCTACCACTATAAGAGAGGAGAGAGCAAAAACACAATCGGGGTTACTATTTGAACATCCAAAGTTGTAGGCAACAAATTAATTTAATGTCAGACGCAAAACTTGTCGGCTTGTGGTTCCTGGAGTTTGGGTTGAGCACCCTTTTTGGCCTGGGGGGTTTGCTTCAAATGAAGTGCCAATGACATAAATTCATTTAAGGCTGTAACAAACTTTTATGCTTGCTAAAATTTAACTATTATATGAGCATATGTGTGAACCGAAAGCAGAGAGAGAGCTAGTTATAAACAGCTCTGTTAAGTTTTGGCTATTAACAGAGTGAGAAAGGTTTGGCTGGCATGAATATCCCGTTAATTTGTATACACAGAAAATAGAGTAAGATAGGAGAAATATGAGTTGTGTAAATAACTAGGGATAGCAGAGTGGAATTAAAGAAGATGACCTGTAGCTAATTTACCTCTTTCCATCTCGAATACTAAAGAACGGGAAGTGCTTTAAAAAGCTCTCTCTATTCCTAAAAAAGAAAAATGATCAAATTCGCATCACTGATTCATGTTTTTGCTCTTAATTGATTCACCTCCGCCATAAAAAGGCATAATCAAAAATCATTGATTTCATGTTAAATGTCAATAGTCAGCGTTAAAACACGAATAAATTGAATTGGAAAATGTCGCGTGACTCACTCTTTATTCGTCGCTTCTCGCAAGGTACGCCCACTGGCACGCCCACACCCTCAACCTGTGTTCCGAACTAAAGCAACTGACCGCACTCACATTGCCATTTGCTGGCATTACAACCATTTGGCCACACTTCACTCCTCCCCCTCCGGCCACCTTTTCTACTTAATTGCACTTGTCGGCATTTGTTTTACACTGACCCCAAACGGAAGAGTTCCCCTTCCCCGTAACCATCCTCCTGGTGGCCCCAACTACCGCGACCCTCGCCTCTCAATTCACAGCATATTTTATGTTTTCAAGTTGAAAATGGCATAACATAAATTGCCCTCACTGTGTACAGCACAGAAATAAAAAGTTTACATTTTATACATTGTAGATTGATACCCTTACTTTAAGCATTTTAACGTTGTTAAGCACTTTGTAACGTGCATATATATGGAGATCGTTTTCATGTTTTGAATGTTTATTTATAATAAAATTACGATTTCCACAGAATTCACATTTTTATATATTTAAAAATTTTCTTAAATTAATGTTTACATAATTGATAATAAAATTACAATTTCTACAGAATTAATTTTCTTATGTATTTAAAAATTTTTTGATATTTTTGATTTCTAAATTTATAAGAATTAAATCTATTTTTTTTTTATATTTTTATGCTAAAACAAAACTTTTACTTATAATTAAATTACAGTATCTACACAATTATTATTTTTTAAATATTTTTAAAAATGATATTTAATTCATATTTACATATTGATAATAAAAATTTCTGCAACCTGATTTCCGAATAAATAAAAATATAATCTATTTTTAAAAGGGTATTTATTCTTCGTCAGTTCACAAAAAACTTCTTATTGTTTCTTTATTCGTATTTATACGTCGTGAAAGTAAATCGCTTGTTGCCATATAAATCGCTCTGCTCTCGGGACAACAATACGTTCTCGTTTTCGTTTTTGTTTTCGTTTTTGGTTTTCATTTTGGTTTTCGTTTAAGTTTTCGTTTTGTTTTGTTGCGTGTTTGCCCAGTCGAATTTATAGCTGTCCATTTCCACGTTTTGCTGAATTATTGTAAACGTAAATTGAAAATAGCAAAGCAAGAAACAAATAAATAAATATTGCAGCTGAGCTGAGCTCCAAGTTGCCGCTTGCCACACGCTGTGGCAGGAATAAGCAGTTGACCAAGCTTACAGAAATGCAATGTAAATAACACTCAGTTGGCTTTGTGACCTTAAAACCCTAAATTTTGACATGTATATTTTAGCGAGCTGCCTGTCTGTCTCGTTGTCCCTTTCTGTATTCAAATCAAAAACAAATTCAAGCCAAAAGCCAATTCAAAAAGGGTCTCGAAGCGAGCTATTTTAAATATGCACATCATGAGTGCGTATAAATATTGTATAGCCAAAAAAGGGATTAAAACCAAATTCAGATGGCGGCACACTTAAAAAAAAGACAGACAAACAAATTTAAATATTTAATACATATACGATACAGCTACAAAAGTGGGATCCTATTTATTTTGCTTAGATTTCTGCCTGACATTGACAGGTTTAAACGGCTCAGCGTTTGATTGAGTTCCCAGAACTTAACTGTTATTTAAGTCCATTCCATTCCCCCCACCCCCCCGTATATTATGGCTTATGTCAATGTGTGCGTCTTGACATTTTGCGGGCTCAATTTCGTGTCAACGACGCAGTTCAGGTAATTTCCCGTGCTGTGCGCAACGGAAATTTTAGCAGCCATTTTGTCGCTGCCATTCGAAACGACATTTTATTTATGTGCGCTCATAATTCAACTGTAAATGACGCGCACACACACACACACACACACCACACCGACACATTAGCCGCGACGTTGCCGCGACATCCAAGTGCCGCTAGTTTCCGTTTCCGGCGCAAAGCTGCCAGCCAGCCTGGCAAAATTAACAACAATGGCGGTGATAAAGATGCCGTCTCATTGTGTGTGCGCGCTTTAGCTGGGTGTGCGTGTGTGTGGCTTTTGTGGCTTTAAGTAGCAAAATGTGCACGGTTCCCCTTACCTCCCACCGCCCTTGAGCTATTTAGTTGCTGATTTTCTTACACTTTTTAGCGTTGCCCTCGTCGCTAGTTTGCCAACGTTTTACGGCGGACTTTTTGTTGTACGTGCCCAGTGCATTTGGCTGACTTATGAGCATGTGTGCGTGTGTGCGTGTGTGTGTGTGCGTGGCATTGTACTTGGGGAGCGGTTAGCAGGCATCCGCTGCGGATTTATGTAGTCTTGGCGCGCACTTTCGACCCGACTCGGGCCAATTGAAATGTCACGTTGCGCAATGAATGCAAACGTAATGATGCGGTTAATGTTGTGCAAGCTTTGGAAACGAAGCGCATT
This sequence comes from Drosophila micromelanica, assembly GCA_004143825.1. Taxonomy (NCBI): domain Eukaryota; kingdom Metazoa; phylum Arthropoda; class Insecta; order Diptera; family Drosophilidae; genus Drosophila; species Drosophila micromelanica. Next base: position 5,228 of record SCDY01002174.1, on the reverse strand, counting down.
TCAAAGAATTACATAAATTTAAAAATATATATTATTTTTAAACGGCTTCATATAAATAAGCGAAAGAAAATGTTGGAAATAAAGAAAATAAATTTAATTTGATAAATAAAATATACGAAGAATAAATTTACTGTAGTAGTAAGTGTATTTTTATAATTTATATAAATAAATTTTAATACCTTATAATTTCATATTGATTTTACGCCATATATGTATATATAACGTATATATTCAATAACATTTAAATTATTTTGTAATTCGGAATTATTACTTATTATTAATTTATAGTTTCAATTAACTATCACTGGATTCCATAGCTTATTTAAGTGTTTAGTCTAAACAAAAAAAACCTTCAGTTATGGTCATTAAACATTATTATTATTGTATAACTTCCAATGAACTTATTATAATTTTTTCGAACTAATTAAATGTTTATTTGCATAGTTTATGCTGATTATTTTTAATTAAAACAGCCATTAGCTAAGCGGCCAACTAAAATCAATTGATTTGAAATTTATGTTAATTTTTACGCTTTGGCGGTCAATTTTTGCCACAAAAACTGTTACACACACACATACATATAAATAAGTTTTGAATATCCATTATCATTTTTTTTGTGCTGTCTGCAGTTGCAAAACCCCGCCATTTGGTGTCCCGTTTGGTTAACTGTAAATGTGTAATTCGTGCTCGTTCATGTGCATTGAAAGCAGCTCGAAGTGTCAATGCTTCAATGTTTTATTTCTCTCTATTGACAATTGCAACTATTTGACGCCATATATCAATATAATTTATGTATTTCACGTTTTTCGTGCTCTTCTCGCCATTTGTATTTAATTCACACGATTGATTTTCATTTGTGACTTTTTTTTTGTAAAACTAGAAACTATGTTAACTATGTTTGGAATCGAGACCAGTTTAGCAACTACTTGCGTCTTCACTTTCATTGTTATGTTGCTGCTTGCCCCATCGCTGTACTGTAATCTCGTGGCAATGAACTTTGGCCAATTTGGCAAGAGGCAAATAAGAGAGAGAGAGAGAGAGGGAGAGGAGAAGAATTCTTATTGATTGCATCTCAACCTAAGAGCTGTCAAACTAGTTTGCTGAACGAAACCGAAATGAAGCTGGTTTCTGTTGCTGTTTGTGGTACGTGTTGCATGCCACATGTGGAACTTAATAACATGACAAACTTAAGAGCAGAGCCCACAACAGCTTATGCTATGCGACAACTGCTTAGGCCATACGAAACCGATAACGATACATTCTAATATATCTAGTGTATCTAATATAACCGTGTATATAAGCATATATATATATATATATATTCGATAAGGCCGCCGGGCGAATGCATATAAATGAGCAAGATAAATATACATAGTTACATGGCATGTAAGAGGATTTTGCAGGCGTTGCTGAGCTCATGGAAAACAATCAAATGCCAGGCAAATGCTTAAAGCGAACATGCAAAGCACACACGCACACATCGAGTATCTAGATACAGAAATTGTGCTAAGACACACACACACATATCTACCAAGCATCCTATAGAAGCAGACAATAGATTGCCTTGGGCTTGCCATTCATTCATTCGCCATGATGTCCTTTGCATGCATGCCTACGGGGGCGTATACGTAATGTTCGTTGCTTCCAATGCCGCTGGCAACTTTTGCTTTTGTTCAACATGACAAAGACATGACAGCATACGCGACTCCAACACAAAAAAATTGCGCTTTTTGTAATGCTTTTAATGCTTTGGCTAAAATTTCGCTTGGATTGATTTATGACAAGCCTTTGGACAGCGCCGGGACGTTCAGGGTCGGGGGGAATCCATTTGACAAATCAATGGCCGGCTTTAAAGGTCACAGGCTGTGCGGCATTAGGGCCTTGTAATTGCGGTAAGTTATGAAAGCCAAGCCCGAGCGCAATCTCTTGGGTATTCAGCTTCGCTGCTTGGCCGCCGAATTGATTGAGATTGAGTTGCAGTTTGGATTTTAGGGCGGTGCCAGAGGGGAGGAGGGGGCTGTCAATACACCGACATCATCTGTTAGCCAGACAAAGGCGAATGACAACAAACTGGAATGGCGAACTGTCGCCTGTCACTTAAACATTCATCAATTCCATTTAGTTTTGCATTTACAATGAAAAAGTGAGCTGCCCGACAGGAATACAAAATATATAGAGCTTTGCTGAAGGAAGAGCGGAAATGTTAACTAAAGAACACATGGCAAAAATTTAATACACTTGCGGATGTATTGGATATATTTTTTCTCAAAAATTGATTCTGCAGATTAATAATAATCTTAATCATTTTTAAATTGGAATCGAATTTAGAAATTTTTAAAATTCTAAATTAAATAAATTTAAAATGTGTTACAGAATTTATTTAATTACATTTAATATTGGGATATCTAATATAAATTCTCAAGCAAAATTAATTTTCAACCTATTTATTCTTTCTTTTTTGGTTCGTCATATTATCTAAATATAATTCTCATTAAATAAAATTAAAATCAATAACAAAATATATTTAATATAAATTTAATTTAGGATATTTTTAAAATTTGTTTTCAAGCTTTTCTATTATATGCCATTTAATGTGTAACACACTTTATGATAAAATAAAAATACCCTTTGCTGGGATATAGAAACGCTTTTTACCATGCAAAAAGTTTTGCACTGTTGGGTATTCATATATTTTGCTTTGTGCTGTTTTATTGTATAGTTGTTCCTGGTGTTTGTTGATGTTCAACGCTCATTTGCATAACGAAAACTTGTTAATAATGGCAACTAAGTTGCCTGGTTATAGAACCAACACACACACAGACACACACACACATACACCTTTGTAGCTACACAGCAGCTGGCAACAAGTTTTTCAGAGCTTAGACAAAGTTTTTGATCGTGTTTCAGTTATTTTGACTAATGCAGCGAATTCCAAAGGTGTTTTTCCTAAGCTTGTTTTTATATCTCACTTATTACTTTTGCTTGGCTGTTGGAAAAGTTTTCCACGCTCAATCTCAATTCCATAATTAGCCCACTGTGAATTTATTTCTGATTGCCGCAGGACCTTTTATTCAAGCTCAACTTTCAAATTTATGCAAATAACATTTTTGGCCGGAAGCCTAAATTATGTCATGTCAAAATTCACGCGACTAATTACTCAGAAATTAATTTTTCGGTTGTCCAATACTGTATCCAAAAAAAAAAAAATTGTGCGCTTAAAATATTCTGCGTAATTTCTGTTATTTGGTGTTGCCTCACAATTTATGTGGCTGCCACAATATTTGCATAAAGAAATGCAAATAAATGAATCCCTAATCAACGCCAAACACACAACTGCCAAGCGAAAACTTTGCTCATGATTTCAAATGGAAAACCTCAGCTAGAACTTTTGTTTTCGACTTTCAACTTGCGCAACTTGTGGCAGAGCTGCTTGCCACATAAACTTGAAATGACTAAAAAAACCTTCATCAAATTGCAACTGCAACACATACGCAGAAAAGTGGTTGTGGCTTAAAGTTCTCAAAGCGTTTGGCCAAAACAGAGGCTGTTTATTATGTCATGAATTCAGGTTGATTTAATATGAATATAATGATATAATATATTACCACGGCTCATTGATTCGCACAATGAGTAAATATTAATGGCAGATGGTTCAATTTATAAGCCAAATATAGAATGCAGTAAGATATATAGAGTTTATCGGAACGAAGCAGACGATGTGGGTTAGATACACGACTTTATTCCTTGCCACAGGAGTTTTTTCGGCCTCTGTGATTCGACATACGAACTTAGAGTGTGTGATGATGGATCCGGGTTATGCTTCCTTCGCCAGGTGTGATCTAAAAGTGATTGGGCGTGGTACCGTGGGTTTAAGTGTCTACATCAACCTGACCGTGCCTGTCACCAATGCAAAGGTATGCAACTAAAATTGAAGCCTGAAATAATTCGTATCAACTTTATAATTTATAGGTAAATCTCAGTCTATGGCGCAAATTTAGCGGTTATCGTCCATTTATGTACAACGTGACCTTCGATTTTTGCAAATTTATTTCTCAAAACAATAACAAATTATCACTTCCAAAAATATTTTTCGACTCTATATCCAACTCATCAAACCTAAATCACTCGTGCCCCTATTACGTAAGTTACATGTAAAAATGTAATTCAAAACGTTTCACTAATCCACTTGTTTTTTATTTTATTTATATATTTAAGAATGAAATAAGAGTGCACAACATGGTGATGATGGAAGAGCATTACAAATTTATGCCTTTGCCTTCTGGCCAGTATAAATACAAGGTAACATTAGGGACCGACAGCAAATGGAGAGCAACAATCAGCGCCTATTTTGAACGCCAGGAAGATTTAATGAAAAGTTAAGTTAGAAGCTATAATATATAAAAAATATAGAAAAATTTAAAAAACAGCAAAGCTTCAGTTAATTTGTTTAATTTTGTATTCAAAATTTTTTTCTATGGAAATATAAAGTCTAATATTTTATTATATGTTTTATTCGGTCGGAGATTCTTGTTTCTGTCTGTTACATACATTTGCACAAAACTATTATACCCGCTTTTACACGTTTTCTATGGGTTCCGGGTACTTAAACATCATGTACCAATTTTACGCTTGTTTACGAACTTTTACAAATTGTTGATATATATATATATATTTATATATATATAGATATATATATGTATGTATAACTTCATCAGTTAAAGCAACATTTGAACATCCCATGAAAATCGCCAAAATCTAGATTTCTGGTTACCTCTTTTATGATCAGTAATAAAGAAATTATTTGAAAATTCATTTTGAAGGGTATCTCATAGTCAGTTATTCCCGAGTACAACTATTTTAATTGTTAATTTTATAGTTTTGACGAATATAGTCTTTATAGTTTTGTAATTTGACCTTATAGTTTTTAGTTTAGTTGATATTGTTTAACGCAACGAAGCAGACAATGTGGGCTATATACCCGCTTTTAGTCCTGGCCACAGGAGATTTTTCGGACACTGTGACTCGTTATACGAATGTAGAGTGTGAGATAATAGATCCGAGTTTTGCTACCTTCGAGAGATGTGACCTTAAAGTTATAGCTCGTGGTATCGTGGGTTTAAATATTTACTTCAATTTAACCGAGGTCGTCACCAATGCAAAGGTAAAAAACTCTAAGCCAGAAATAAATTGTATTAATTTTATAATTTATAGATAAACCTCAGTCTATG